>BGPR01003234.1:500-10871 GCA_013235015.1 Araneus ventricosus
GTAACGCTCTGACGTCACCAACAATAAAATTCGCGCCATAGCACTGCGAGACGTTAAACAGCATTATTTCATTGTTAGAGCACGTAAATTTCAGTAATTTTAAATTTAAAAAAGTAATTGCCTTTCTAATTTCAAATTTAATAGCTCTAAATTAGTGAAATAAAATTTGCTATCGATTGATATGAAATTTATCTCGCTATGATCAATAGTTCCCGAGAAATTTTAAATTATATTAATCATATATTTAAAATTAATTTCCGTTTTTTAATAGAAAGTAGTAAATCACGTCAGTGGTATATCATGCGCGTGATATAGTTTGGCCGCCACGATGCATCTGATTATTTATTTCAATCGTGATGATATAATTTGATAATATTTTTTGGCAACATCTGACAAGCAGAGAAGCGCTTTGTTTTGATTAATTTAACATTTACGGGAAATCTCTCGAATGAAGAGGCAATTTGCACCCGTCGTACCATGACGGGTGATTTTCTAGTTATGATAATAAAGCACTATAGAAAGCTAAAATTACCATTGAAAGCTGAGACTAAAATTGAAAATTCTTGGAATAAAATAAATACTCTCCATTGTGATGAGAGGATCGTTCTTGACCAAAGAATATCAAGGATCTCCATTTCAAAATCGACCAATCAGTCAATTATCCTTTTACTCTTGCATACTAAGTTAAATTCTTATTAACAGTATGATAATAATTCTGCCTATCCGACAACGGAAGCTGCAAATAAAGTGAATGGTCTCATATTTAATTAAAAATATTTTTTGTTTATAAAAGAGTACATTAAAAACTTAAAAGCTTGCAAAGAACCAATATGCTTTTAAGGCAAACTGAAAGAAAGGGAAAACTGTCATATTCAAAGCCAGTGAGAAATAACTTAATTTAAAGTAAATGTTCATTTCTAACATGAAGGTCATAATTTTGGATTTGTTCTTTCTTGCTTGGAAGATTTCAAATCACGTCTATTTTCTCAAAACATAATGTTACAATTTTTGTTACAATATTTACGCAATTGGAGCAGTTTTGCAGCACAGCTAATGTTTTGTTATCTTACGAGAAATAGGCATAAATAAGTAAATTTCAAATGTCTCTTTTATAGAATTTCAGTTTTTCGTATTGTGGCAGTCGTTTTCCCAAGTGAACGATATGTGAACGACGTAAATACTTGTTTCTACGCGTCTAAGAATAATAGAAAGAACTCTATGAAATTAAGGGAACATACGACTGTTACACCTCGAAAATTTTCGATTTTATGAAATAAATATATATTATTCCCCAGTCTTTTCTGAACAATTTAAAATATTCCGCGTTAAAAAATTCCCATAATTCTGAAAGTTATAAAGGAAAATGTATCAGCTCTTCTACTTAAACATTGAAAATGGCCATATCTTTAAAACGCTATATCTCAAAACGTATTTTTTTATATTACTCGCACAATATCTCAAGAACTATTGAATAATTTTACATAAAATTTTTACTGAATATGTATTGTTCTATGTTCTACAAATTGAAACAAAATTTTTGTAGAAATTTTCTCCAAAGAAGTTTTTTGGGGGGTAAGAAAAGTTGAAATTTTAACTATTTTTAACATTTTATTTTAAATTGGTATATAAAATAGAAATTAAGTTTAAATGTTAATAAATTGTGGTTCAGTTTCTTAAACATAATGTTTGAATTACTTAGATACCCAAAATATTGTTTTTAGACCAATATTTTATTCGTAATCATGCGCGCAAGGTGACTATCTTTTATTTCCTCCAAAAATTATACCCATATTTATTACTCTCTCAAATAAATACATACTAATATAAAGGTTTGAAAATGTGTGCACTGTAAGAGAAAGAATAGATATTTTTCTAGAAAAAATGCGAGTTTGTGAATTGCATTGTTTCAGAGATATAATATATCGAATTTGACAGTTCCTCCCCATTTTTTCGAGGTTTAAGAGTCGTATGTCCCATTAAACAAGTTCCTTGTTAGATATAAAGCTTCATTGCACAGAATATCGATCAATAGGGTTTCAAAATAAATCCTTTAAACGTATCAGTTATATTAAATTCAGAACTCCTTAACTAAAGTCATTTTGAACACTACAATAAAGAGAAAACCTCTAGCCATCGCATCAACAACGGATGACGTCATGCATGTTAGTTTAGTTAAATTAACATGTCGTTTTGAAGCAACACGAAGGCTATTTTGAGACGCCCTCGGAATTTTCAACCGTAGTCAGATGACGACATTTTCGCCAGAAAATTCCAAAATTCCGCATCTCACCAGAGGGCTGTCGTTTGAGTGTCGACGTCATATTTAAAGTGCACCAGTCCCACTTACACGACGGATTTTTTGATGCAATCGGTTTACGAACCCGCGTATCTCCAGTACCGAGGCCGAGACCTTACTATGAAGCCACCGCGACTCTGACGTCATGGTGTACCTTCATGTCTTAGAATTTTAGCAACAGCTCCAGAAATTAAACTATTTTGTTTTAAGTGTAGAGTTACGTTTTGCGGAATATCGATAATTGATGTTTAACCCTTTACGGACAGGTAACTTTTTAGAACACTGAGATTGTGGCGACTCCATTATATAACCGAGCGGAACGAGCTGTGAAGCAGTCTCGTTGAGTCTTGCTTGCGCACGCATGCCGGTGTCTGGAAGCTGTGCAGGGGTGGCGCCAGAGGGGGGACTGTGGGGCCAGGGCCCCCCGTCGGGAAAAAATTTTGTATCCCGTCGGGGAAACTTTTTGTACGGGGAATTCAACTGTAGTTGATAAATAATAATCTGGCGAAAATTTGAGACCAATTTCATTACACTAGTCCCCCCCCCTGTCGGGCAAATCGGCCCTCCCGTCGCGCAAACTCTAGCGCCATTCCTGAAGTTGTGGTCACGCAGTTACGATTCGTCTCAGTATTTACTGCATTACGTTTGCATTTACTGCATCTATGTTTCATCTTGTTTTAACCTGTTTTAAGTGTTAATCTAATTTACAGTTTTTGAAGCATCTTAATAAAAGAATTCTTTAACGCTAGAATACCTTCTTGTGTCCCACTACGATGTCCTCTGATTACGAGTAATTGTCGGTGTGTTATACCCATTTGAACACCGACAAGATTAGTTCGTTTCTTCCAACTCTACGCTTATTTAATTGCACATAACTATATTTTTTATGGTATAATAGCATTAGAGGTTGAATGGATGATGATACAAACATTTGTGTTCGAGTCTCTATATTCTTCGTGAACTGGATTGTTCTCCACGTCAGTCTCAGAATCAGTTTTTACGTCGCTGTACTCGGTCACTTCTCCATCAAGATATAATGCATCAGACTCTTCCTCAGCTGCTATTTTCCTTCTTAATTCTTCACGAAGAGCCGAATATTGCTCTGTAGGGATAATTTCCCGCCCTTTCGTGATAGCAGGGTCGGGTTATGGAGAGAGTCCGATCAGACCGAACTGGTTGATTCATTGCCAGTGGAAACTATAGGAACAAGTGGGAGGAATGTTAATACCAGGTTGGACGGGTGGCCAGCTGTCTGCCTTCGATAGTTTTTGTTCAGCATATGATAAGTACGCACTGGCGCACTCTATACGCCGTACCTGTCCGCAAATTGTTAAGGCTAAATTCTGTTCGAATATGTCACCTAAAATTAAATGCATTAGTATAGTCTTCATTCAACTGGACACAGTCTAGCTTTCCTCTAACTGTCTTCTAGAAGTGTCACTGCTTAAAGTCAATTTTAAGCCGCAACAAATGCTGAAAATTTTCCCAATTAGCGGCCACCTAACGAGAAGGAAGGAAGAATAAAGCACGGCCCATTAAAGGTCCGTCAAATGGCTTTAAAACAAGTGGTGCATAAAAGTACCATCGATATATAAAGCTCGCCGTCGGTTTCGCTAAATGTAGAGTTATGTTGTGCAAAATATAGATCATTAATATTTAAAGCTAAATGCTGGCCGAATTTGTCACCTGAAATGACATGCATGAATGTAGTCTTCATTCAACTGTGCACAGTCTAGATTTCCTCTAACTGTCTTCTAGAAGTGTCGCTGCTTAAAGTCAATTTTTAGCCGCAACAAATGCTGAGAGTTTTTACCAATCTGCGGCAGCTGCAGCCACCTAATGAGAAGGAAGGAAGAATAAAGCACGGCTCATTAAAGGCCCGTCAAATGACTTTGAAACAAGTGGTGCATAAAAGTGCCATCGATGGATAAAGCTCTCCGTCGGTTTCACTAACTGTAGAGTTACGTTGTGCAGAATATCAATAATTGATGCTTAAAGCTAAATTCTGTTCGAATTTGTCACCTAAAATGACATCCATGAGTATAGTCTTCATTCCACTGGGCACAGTCTAACTTTCCTCTAACTGTCTTCTAGAAGTGTCACTGCTTAAAGTCAATTTTAAGCCGCAACAAATGATGAAAGTTTTTCCCAATTAGTGGCCGCTGCGGCCACCTAACGAGAAAGAAGGAATAATAAAGCACGGCCCATTAAAGGTCCGTCAAATGGCTTTGAAACAAGTGGTGTATGAAAGTGCCATCGATGGATAAAGCTCGCCGTCGGTTTCGTCCGGAATTCAGTGGTAGAGGCCTTTTCTTTCAGTGGCCAAATCCATTACCCAAATTGCGGCATTTCCCGGCTCCGTGCCTTTCATTGAAAACAAAGAGAAATCCATTCTCGCCGCACTGTTTGTTTATGCGATACGTGGCGAGAAACGACTGCGCTTTAATCAGAGACGAGAGATAAAGAAATAGGTCATTGCAGAGAGGGCCGTGCAAAAGGTGTGGGAATAAAACAAATAGAATGGGGAAGTTCAGCGTTTTTTAAAAACGCGTGAAAGCAATCCGTATTTATAGAAAAAAAATCGTTCTAATTTCAAATATGCAAGTGAAATTCAAATATTGAGGGCGAAAGATGCACTGAAGTAGTAGGAATGATGTTACAATCCGAAACGCACTCTCATTGGCCGAGTAGATTTTGACGTCACATATGCCTTCCTTCGCATACTTCTCTTTCGCTACTTTTATACCATGTTTTGATTCTAGGCGTTTGTACTAGCTAACATTTTAAAAGGGAATTTTTTGGCTTTTCTACTATTCAACGTTTAATTTCATAATGGATATTGGTTTTGTACAAGGTAAATCGGATAATTTTCCAAGGATTGATTCTACAATGATGGCAAAGAAACTGGACACAAAACGCCGGCTCGTAAATTATCTCATAAGAGAAGCTGTTCGTACCTTCCCTTGAATGCATTCTGCAGTAACCGGAGCAAAGTTCTATACTATACCAAAATAATCTTCGCCTTAGGAAAAACGTGTAGGTTTTCAAAGCTATCCGTTAGGCAGCGATACATTGAGGAGGGCCTTCGCACATTCCCAAGAGATACCGCGATTTCTATCGCACAAGAAAGAATGAGAAGCTAATAACCTGATTTTGTATGATCGGTGAAATTTCGTATACCTTCGAAAAAACCCCACCAAATAGAAAATTAAAAAGAACCAGGAATATGCTTATTTCAGAAGTTCCGCTCAAAATAAATTCAGGTACAGCATTTTTTTTAAATACACGTGTGCCTTTGGAAAATTAATTTTATTTTATATAGTTTTATATTACTCTGCTATGAAGAATATAAATTATTTCCTTCGTACAAGTATTAATTTTAAGAAATTAGTTAATAATAATTAATATAAAAAAATCCCGTAAAAATAACTTATATAAAGATACCTATATAAATTTATTATTAAATAATATAAATTAATATAATTAATTAATTGATAAGTAAATTGACTTTTTGAAGACTGATTTTGATTTGAATAGTTGAAAATATCTTTGAATCTAAATGATTTATTTTGCATCAAAATTCTGTGAATTATTTTCTTGCACTACAAATGAAAACGATTTTCATCATAAAAAAGTCATGAATATAAACTTATATTTAAGTTATTCTAATTAATTTTGAATGGTATTGTAATTTTTTAAAAAATATAAGAAATATTTGAATATCCATGGAAATAATATAAGCAGTAATATTACAAGAGCAAGTTTTTTTCTTCTTAATCTTAAAGAAGTTGGGACAGCCTCTGTGCCACCTCCCTCAAAGGGTTAAAATATAAATTGCATGCAATCAAATAGAAGAAAAAAACTAATTAAATTTAACTGTTTGCTTTAAAATTGATAATTAAAATCTCACCTTATACTTATATTCAAAATAAAACGTATATCGAGTTCAAAACTGTTTTTTACTGTGCTTCGTGATATGCAATTTTAATAAATATAATATCGATAAATTACTCATCGGGTGCCGTCATAGTTGTATTAACACATTTAGGAACAATACAATACTTGTATCTTTCAGATATTATTTTATCTCATGCAGTAGTCGGAAAATATAGAAAAAAAGGCAAAATCTCTATAGCGAGAGAACGGGAGCTCTCCCCTGTTTGGGCTGTGGTGTCTTGGCCTATGAGCGACCAAATAAATGCAATTCTTAGGTTGACCTAAGAACTTTTATTTTACACAGCTATAATTTAAAGAACAATATAAATAGCAAGTTCTTGTGTAAGCAATCTGGAGTAAGTGATTATTTACAAAGTTCGTTCATTCGAGTTCGCAGCTCGTTTGACGTTAAAGTTCGATCGAGTCAGAGTTCCAGAGAGATGGAGATCCAGGCTAGTTTTACCTATCAGGGTGATAGCCTAAGCACGAGACTACAAAGAGTGCTCGAAATTCGATGAACCGAGATTTCGTATTAATGCTGATTCTCAGTTCTCGTTGCCAAAGTCCGAATCAATTCGGGACTTTAAATCAGAGCTGATCGCACAGCTCTTTCTGCGCTTCAGAGCCTGAAACCACGTTCGAGACTTCCTAAATCGGTTCTTCACCGCTGTCTTCGTTCCAACTCCAATACCCCTGTTTTTGTCCCTACCTCAAGGGATGGAGCTTCGCCTTCCTCTCACTCCACTGGACAACCGGACTCCCGGGCGACCAACGACTGAACTCCCATGTCCCAAATGGTCAATTCCGACCGTGAGATGGTTCCTGAGTTTCATAACCACAGGAGGTATGCCGGTGTGACATGAAAGAGCTCCGCTAATATCCTGATAGCCGACTCAAATGCGCTCTCTGACAGATATTTATTCCTGTGCATTGTGGTCGCTCTCCGCTCGCAGCTATTACTTTCGTGAATGTCTTCTTAATGACCACCAGGTATTGCTGGCTTGCGGTTTGCGGCTGAAGTGAAAGGCACTAGACTCTTTTATCGTGGGAAGGAAAAACATCACAGGGCACATATGACGTCAGACCCGCTTCGCGTCAAAATGAATCGTTTTTCCCGCGCCATCTGATAGGCAAACTTTGATTGCAAATATATAACAAAACTGCCTAAAAATTTTTTTAATGTTACTGTTCATTTTGAAGCCTTTTCAATCGATTAAGAAAACAAATGCTGAAGTTCGCCATTCAACATAAGCCTGTCTATCTTGGAGCTGCAGAATTGCAGTGCCCGTGCAATTATTTAAGAAATTTGTCTGGTCTTTTTAAACAATACTAGCCGCAAATGGCGACCAGCTGTTCGCCTTTAATCCGGGAAGACGCGCATCGGGTCTGTCAGACCCTGAGGTTGCAAAACTTTTGTACAGAAAATCAACCTCTCGGTGAAAAGTTCTGGATTCGCAGTACAGTAGAGTCTCGATAATTCGAGTCTCGATTGTTCGAGTTTTCCATAAATCCGAGTTAGTGAAAAAAATCTGTTTAGCTCCCAAATAATGACCAACACATACACAACACGTGAAAGAATTACTACATCTGGTTTTTATTGTTGTTCGACGGGTCATATGTCTACTGCGCACCCCGAAGCCACCTGCAGAAATGCTCCCTCCCAAAGAAAACGGGATATGTATAAGATCGATATATAGGAGCAATGTGTTTAAACAAAAAACAATTGACAATTATTTTAAGATATAATTAACCTGTTGCTATCAGGCAGTAATGTAATAATATCTAAGAAATAACAATTTTTATTTAAATATACTCCGCTGAAATTCAAAAATTGCTTTTATTTCCATTTATTTATTTATTAAATTTTATGATTGCGATAATTCGAGTTTTCGATAGTTCCAGGTGGGCCCGGTCCCGTCCACCTCGAATTATCGAGACTCTACTGTAGTTGCATTCAAGGTCATTTACTTGCTGACCACAGGAATTTCTAGAATTTCCCCTCATTCCTTATCTCAGAAAACATATGTTTGGGCCTCGCAAGCCCGATGCGCGTTCTTGCGTATCTTTGTAGGACTGGGGTGGAGAACAGATAAATTGCGACAATTTATCACAATTTGAGAAATAAATATGAAAAGATTGCAACAGTTTTAATTGAACTATAAAATAATTAGTAATCGACTAATGTAGAAAATAAAGATATTTTTGAAAAATAGATAATGATCTTAAGTCGAATTCTAAAGAGGATACTTGTGAATACACAGATTATTTGGAAGAAAGGTGGGATTAAAAAATGCCGCGAAACAAGGGAATGGTTAGAAAGCTGGAATTATCAAATGGTGTGAAAAAGACCCACGCAAAATTATGAGAACTTCTACGCGCAACATCTTCATAAAGCTGCCTGGAAATATGGGTGAACCAGAAGTTGGAGCATAGGTTTAAAGTTCTTGGGCATGCTTATCGAAAAGACACGAATATCAATTATTGGTATTAGAGATATATATTACCAGAAAAAAAACAAAAAACAAAACAAAAAACCCCACCAAATAAAAAAAAAAAAAATACAAAAAACCTCAGGAATATACTTATTTCAGAAGTTCTATTTTAAAATAAAATAATAAATAAATTTGTTTAATAAGTTTTAAAAGTTAATAAATTTTGTTTTCTAAGTAAAACAAAAAAAAATACAAAAAAACCCACTAAATAAAAAATACAAAAAACCCAGGAATATACTTATTTCAGAAGTTCTTTTTATAAAGAAGAATTATAGAAATATATTACCAGATTATATATTATCATCAATATTCATATCCAGGTGAATGCAGATAATTCTGGACGGGGGAGCCACGCACTCATCCTAAATACGTCGGAAGCATAAGCCCTCTTCTTTATTTTAATGTAATCCTTAAAGGAGATTTATCTGCAAATTATTTTTTATATATTTTAAACAGTGTATATTAATGCAGCAAATGTCTTTGATTTATATAAATGTAATTTCATGCGCCCTTTGTTAAAAAAAAAAAAGAGGATCCCGGGCCTGCGAGGCCCAACGCGCGTCCTTGCGGGTTAATATTAACAACCGCAGCTATACTTGGGAAGTGGCGAAATAAATTGGAGAAATCCATCCAGTGAGTGAGGCTGGTGGGACTTTATCAAAGTTTTATTTCGCGATATCTCTCGAAATGGATGGCGATGGAGGCAGTCAACCATTGAGGACGCATCTGAGGGGTCCTGAGCTTTCATACTAATTAAATATTGGTGAAATCGGTGCATTGGTTTGTACTGTGGAAATCAAAATCATTTTCTCAAAAATGGAGGACTTATTCAGGAGGAGGAAAAATTCAGGACTTATCTAGGGGTCATAAGTTTTAATATAAAATAAAACCTAGCAAAATCGGTCCAATCAATGCTTGGTGAGTCGATGGCGAGTTTGACACCTTTAAAACAATTTAGTCGTTTTGGTAATGGAGATATATTTAATTTAATTTTGTGAATATTGATAAAAGCAGATGCTCGTGAAATGAATCGCACTCGAGAAAAGAATGGCTAAATCCTTAAAGATTATGAATAAGAGAAAATCTTAATTTGTTTTTGGACTCGAGATCTAATATTCACAGAACTACTTGTACTACAATAGACAACTGAGGGTTAGTGCCTGCCATTCGAATTAAATTATCTTTAGAATGAGAGATATATTTATATCTCTTACGTATTAGACAGTAATGTTTAAGCTAAAAATGAGAGAAAAAACTCATAAAAATTGTGAGTTTTATTTTAGAACTCCATTGCAGTCACAAAATAATTGAATTTCTTCACTATTTCTCATATTTTCATAATCTTGTAACCAATTTTAATTTTGATGTCAAAAGATCTATTAAAAATGTACTTAAAGAATGAAATTTGTTCGTGACACAGTTACTGCGGCCATTTACCTATTATTATCTCTAGGATCAGGAGAGTGAAACGGAGAGCGGCAAGAAGATCCGACGCCGCCTGCCACCTGTTCCCTTGGATCAGGAGCCCGTCCCTGTGCGCAGGACCAAAGACCGAACACGAACCCTCTCCATGGGAGCCATGCCCCTCTCCTCTTCCGCTTCTGACCGACCCTGGGAGAGGAGAATTCCGCAGAGGTAGGACACGCA
>BGPR01003234.1:11138-24079 GCA_013235015.1 Araneus ventricosus
CCCGTCCCAGTTTTGATGTTTTCGCTTTTGTGAGGAAGTCTCTCTCTCTCCCTCACCAACGATCGGTGTATTATCCTATCGACCTAGTGTGTTGAATGAAAAACGGGACCAGATGAAGATCCAAACATTTCGGCCACACCGCGCCAATTCTCATCGGAATTTGGGCATTAACGACGGGTTTGGAAGCGACACTCTCCAAATGGCGCGGAGTAGAGCGATCGGGAATGTCCAGCTAAGGTTGGGCAATCACGATCGCTCCACATTGATCAAATTCGACAACACTACGACAAAACCGGTTGTCAGTGTAAAATCCCGGTCGGAATTGGAGGGATATGGAGCGGAAGGTAGGCGTGGAGCGCGTGGTTCATGGAGAAGGTTTGGGTCGTCGATCGGAGTGACTGGTAAAGGATGAATTTGCGTTGCTTGGAGCAGTCGTCAATGAACTACCTTAATGGATGGGCTAACAAACTGAAACGACGTTGAGGGTTATCACGCCATTTGCTTGGAGAGGAGCGGTCGTCAATGACCTGGCTTATTGGATGGGCAAGAAATGAAATGGGTGGAGGGACATCACTCCATTTGCTTGGAGAGAAGTGGTCGTCAATGACTTGCCTTATTGGATGGGTAAAAAAATGAAATGGGTGGAGGGTCATCACGCCATTTGTTAGGTGAGGAGCAGTAGTCAATGACCTGCCTTATTGGATGCGCCAAAAAATGAAATGGGTGGAGAGTCATAACGCCATTTTCGTGCAAAGGAGCGGTCGTGGAATACCGGCTTCAGCAAAAAGTGGATTGATGTTTTGTGGTTGTAATTATCTTTAAAATTATGGGATCTGGTATGTGCAGACCTTTCACAACTGAAATTATCAATTATAAGACGGTAAGGAGGAATTCATAGGAAAATATCAATTGTCGCTCTAGGCGAATAAACATTCATGGCCGACACTCTAAGTAGCTGGAAATTAAAATGCTTTTAAAATATTGTAGCACGTCGTGATTATTTAACAGTAATATTAATTTGAACGCTAGCACATAGATATTGTACGTTACCGTCATACCACTGGAGAGCTCAACACTCGAGTCAAATAATTTAGTATGAATCTACTTAGTAAGGCTAGCATAACCTGAAGAGATTGTAGAGCAGAACAAAACTATGCTACTTACCAATCATAGTGTCTGCGTGTGACAAAACAAGTTTAATAATCACTTTTCGCCTTTTCTGGAAAGTGGACACAACTTTATACAGCCTGAAATCGGCAATAATCTGAAAAGAGAGCCCGATAAATTTCCTACAACACACTACATCGCAAGATAAATAGTGGATATCTGCAAGATCTGATGGCCAACCCTAAAATTCGGCGCTTCTGGCTCCGCAAAAAAAATGAATTAGTCAGCAAAAGTTACTATCTTTGTTGCGTGTATGATGTGATATCCACCATCACTGCAAGTCTGCCATTAGTGCGGCACTAAACTCTCAGAGGAGATCTCTTAATTGCTTTTTAATGTTCATTATTCACCTTCGGGTTGCGGTTGTGGTTCTGAATTGATCGCCTGTTTATTCCTGTCCGAAACTAGAGCCCGTGTTTGGTAAAAGCTTCCCCTCAGCCCAATTTAGTCCGGGACGAGCCCGGATGCACGAAGGAACCCACGCAAGGGCTGGGATTCTGCGTTCCCATGGCAACCGTGAACAGCAACAGCTGCTGATTCCCCTTCGCTTTCAATTTAGGAAAGAACGCAAATGCGTTTCCGTTCTCAACCCCCCACCCACCCACCAGACCGTAAAACGGTTACGGTGAAAAAGGTGAAGTTATAAAATCGATCCCACCGCAATGTCTTAAAAAGCCCGACACCTGAAAATCTTCCGAGGTACCTGTATTCCTGGGACGTGTATCTTTGCATCTACCACGTTTGAGAACGCGTTCTTGAAATATAGAGAACGCGTTCGTTAATGTTCATCGTTAGAAAAGAAAGGCAACACACAATCACACAATTGACTCAACTTTATTTAATCCTTAATTTCCCTTCGTTACATCAAAGTACTAATTTAAACAAACGTATATCTCCAGGGAAAACGGTCGTAATTTGACCGTTTTTCCTGGCAATATTCACATGAACATGAGGAATGTAGTTCCGACAACTAGCAGTAGATGGCAAATGAAAACAAAAATTAATTTTTAAATTATTAATCAAATTATTTTATTTAACCCTCAATTTCCCGTCGTTACTTAAAAGTACTAATTTAATCAAACGAATATCTCCAGGAAAAACGGTCGTAATTTGACCGTTTTTCCTGACGATATTCACATGTACACGAGGAATGTAGTTCCAACAACTAGCAGTAGATGGCAAATGAAAACAAAAATTAATTTTTTAAATTATTTTATTTAACCCTTAATTTCCCGTCGTTACTTAAAAGTACTAATTTATTCAAACGTGTATCTCCAGGAAAAACGATCGTAATTTGACCGTTTTTCCTGACGATATTCACATGAACACGAAAAATGTAGTTCCGACAACTAGCAGTAGGTGGCAAATGAAAACAAAAATTAATTTTTTAAATTATTAATCAAATTATTTTATTTAATTAAAAAGTTTTTTCATCTTTTCTGGGGTTATTCTGCATTAAAGTGTACTTAATGATGCCAAAATAAAACTGAAAAATTGCTGGTAAGTTAATTCGGTGAATAAAGGGTTAGGTTAATATGACACCACCACTTTTGAAATTTTTTTATGTCTAGGATATAGTAGTATATAATAGTATCCTATCAGCAATAGTAAGTTATAAATTCTTTCGTCAAGAACAATCGTGTAATGTTTAATATATGATCGATTCAATTTGAAGCCGACAACTGAACTGAATTTTTAAGCCCGACACCCGAATATCTTTCAAACCTGCCGAGATTTCTACCTATTCTTTCCAGATAGCAATTTTAGTTTGCAGCAAAGTTGCAGTAATCTTGCTCTGTAAAATCTGCAAGCTTGCAACAAATTTGACATGACAAAAATGCAAGCTTGAAACAAGTTTGCAGCAAGTTAACGTCAGCTTCGAAGTCACCACGCGTCAAATTTGTCACGTCAAACTCATTGCAAACTACAGCGAAAACAGAGTACGAACACAACTCTTGACCTACCGCTTCTCAACCTGACGCTCTAACCACTCGGCCAGATAAACTCTGAGAGGAGAAGATAGATTTCGTTAATACATCGTTCGATTCGATTCGTATACGATTTATTTTAAACTGTTTTCTTGATTTCATTAATTTTTTAAATTTTGAGTTGAGAATATGATTTGAAGTCAAAGAGAGAGAGCGATTTTCGCTAATAAGGCAGTGTGCGGAGGAGAAAACATGAGAAGACCTCGTTCGTTAGCTTGCGCATGCGGAGAGATTGCTTCCAGTACGCAAATGAAACAAGAACAATGTGACGAAATCCTCCCGCGTGCACAGAGATTGCTACCAGTACGCATGCGTATGGAGAATCAGATTAGAAAAATTAATTATGCAATCTGAACTCCTTTTTCTTTACCGATTCAAACGAAATATGGGCACAGTTCTATAATTAATGTTAGCTACCATCATATCAATTTTTATTTATCTAAACCAAAGCGTTTAGGAGATATAATTTTTAAAATTATGCGATTATACACTCCGACAGACAGTCAACCCTCTGTCGGATTTCATCCAAACTTTGATACGGACCTACATTAATGGCGATAAAACTGTGTACCAAATGTTATATATCTAGCTGTTCAAGTTTTTGAGTTATAGCGTTCACATGACTTCGGACATACAGACAGACTTCCCGTGGACGGATTTTGCCCAAAATTTGATAGAAACCTACAAATTATGTTTAAAGACCACATACCAAATTTCAGCCCCGTAGCTCTAATAGTTTTCGAGTTATCGCTTTCACAGACAGACATAATTCCAAAATTGTGTTTTTCGGACTCGGGGAGGTCTAAAACGTGGAGATTCGTCAAAATCTCGAGTTCGAATTTTTTGACGATTGCAATACTTTCTCTTTGTATACTTCGTATACGAGAAAGTAAAAAGTCGACTAGTGCATCATTCGCACTTATGTACGAGGAAAAGAGTACACTGTATCCATATATGCAGTAGTTTTAGGATTAATTATTCCAAAGCATACAATCAGAGAGAGATCCTTTTTTATAAAAGAGAGATGAGTGATTGCTTTAAAAGTTATTTCAGTGAAGCAACTCGCCGCCCGAAGAAATATTAGACGGAGCACCGAGTGAAAAATGACCTCTCGTTTGCAATGAGCCCCCCCCGCGGTAGCATGTTATTTGTATAAAGCAGAGGCGACATTTCGGCAGGGTAATCGAAACCGCGGAATGGCTTGGCCCGCTGCCAGGAACGAATCGAATGTCGCGGGATGTTCCCAAGACGGGAGCAACACGAGTGGGGTGATAACAAAACAAAGAAAAAGGCACTTTCTGATATTGACGAGAGGAATAAATTTCCTTTAACGCTTCGCCCACTCCAAAGAAAAAAAATTATGCGAAAGAAAATAAAGTGAGATCTCGACAAACCGTCTGTACTGCAGACAGTGTTTTGTTTGAACATTATTTTAAATAGGAAGTCTGCGGCCAAATATTGCGATTCATTTTGACCTGGTTAGAGTACTGACCCAAGGTTGCTTGAGAGTATAAGGTTAGGCTCACAGAGAACGGATGCGTTGATGACGTCGCATTGGGAGCACACCGCTTAGTTCCAATGATACGTAACGGAATAAATATCATGTTTGAGAACTCTTTTAGCGACAGAAAAACTTTTTCCAAACCTGACTTATTGTGGAAACGTTGCTAAAGAGTCACATCTGACGAAAGATCCAAAATTTAGAGTGTTTAGTCGAAAATTTTAATAAAACTCGGTGATCTTTCTGATATGGTCTCTATGCAAGAAGTAAGGAGGTAGTTAAGTCAATGACCTCGACTTTAATTTTTAAAAACAGCTATAGCTGAGACAAGGGAGAATTTTTAAGAAACTGAAGAGATAAGAATACTTTTACTTGTGATTATAAAGTACACATTCGTTAAAATACCAGTGTTTCACTTACTTCATGTAATAAAAAACAAAATCAAATATCTTTGAAAAATTTCACAAAACTAATTTGCAATTTTGAATAAATATGAACAAAATTAACGTATTTTTTGCATAATTCCTTTTATCGCGCAGTTAACTGAATTATACACATATATATTGCATCCTTAATATATTTATATCACATTTTCACACACAGAATAATATGTATATATTATATAAAATCTCTCGAGGAATATAATAATCAACATTTGCTATATTAAGAACAAACGGTTGCCTGATTGCTAATATTATGTATTAAACAGAATAAATAATAACAAAACTTATATTAAATACCTTTGATTATAATATCTCCGCTTCCATAGAGATCTCTTAAATATTTTCCAAAGCTCATTTTCGTACAATACGAGAAGTCAGTCCATAGAACTTTTTAGAAGATAATTTCTACTCTAGTTTAGAGTATTCCTCTGTAACTGATCAACTTTTTGACTCATTAACAAATGATGACAAAAATAATGTTGGAACAGCTTTAGATTTCAGAACTATTATTACTAATCGCTCTCGATGAAGAGCTGAGCTAAAATTCAAAAATTTGCATCATTAAAGAGATTTTTTCTGTTGCATAGAAATCCAAATTTTTCTAACTTCAAGATCTTTCGGAAATGAGTGAAAATAAACGTTTTATTCGGAACGCCTTTCGAATTTCTTGAATGCATAGAGCATCCGACAACAGCACAACCAGGCATTGTATTAGGTTTAAAATCTTTCAGTATCACATTTGCTCTGAAAAGAGTCGTTTTTCAATCTTCAGCTTAGGAACCAGAAGAAAACTCAAAAACATTTCCTTGGCAATTGCAATCAAGCGGCCTTCTCAGCTCTGAATCACACGAGAAGTATTTATAATAAAACTAAATTTCCCGCCTTTTAGTTTGGAATGCGAGAAGAGAAAAGAAGCAAAACAAAAACTCGACTACAGACTAGATATAAATAAGCCCAAAAGATCATATTATTCATTTTCATTCATAGAAAGTTCGTACAAAAAAATAGCGTTCTCAAAAAGCGAATCGATTAATTAGAGTTGCTTACAACAGAAAAAGAACCTGGAATCATAAAAAATAATAGTACCTAACGTAGAATTTATAAGCAATAAAAAATTGTGTTGGGAATGTAAAATGATGAATATACAATAACCAACCATTAATCGGTACTTTTACTCGTTCTTACACACAGATAGAATAACGTTATTTCTTCAATTCGAAACCATATGGAATAGTAGAGAATTTCGGAATATGCTCCCACTCAGACGTCATGCGCGGAAGACCTTCTGCGCATCGCATTTGTGGACCCTCCCTGTACTGTCCTTCCAGTTTCTGTGGGTTTGTTTCCTTTAGGATATAGCAAAATATACTGTAGCATCAGGCCAAAGAGCATAGACCTTCCTATTATAAAAATAATTCGAATCAGGCTATTTACATTTTAATGACACAACATGTTATTCAGTCAGACAAAATATTGCGGTCCATGCCGCCACAGTGGCGGCCTTCGTAATTCGTCGTAGAAGTCGGGTTTCTTTTTGTTTTGTTTTAGACCCACACCGACTAGTCTACCTCAACATGTTAAAACTCTTCGTTTCCAAGCGAAAAATATAGACGACGTCTCCAACTTCTAGCGTTTGTTCTAGTCTGCGCGTGTTGAATAAAAAAAAAAATGTCCTTCTTGAAAGAAATGGTAAAACAGTCCTGAGCTCTAGGGCATATATGTTCATCCAGAACAATATCAATTTCATTACCATAATATAAAGCGAAGCAAGAATAATTTGTAAGATATAAAAGACTTCGATTTAGATAGAAAATTTCTAAAAATTTCGGTCTGTCTGTCGTCATGTAATTTCGGTCCTTAGATACTTAGGGTTGCCATAATTAGCAGGTGTTGATACGGGACGTTTAAGTGTTAAATAAATAAAACATAAAAAAGTGGGTAGTTAATGGTTTATTTTACTCTGATAAAAAAAATCAGTAATGTTTAAGCAATCTAATAAAATAAGCACATAGAATAATGAAAAAAGATGAGAGGTTAATCTTTTTTAGTCCAGACATATTTTAAAGTTGATTTTACTTTCGTAATTATATCATATTCTTCTTTCACATAATTATAAAATTGGGTGTAAGTCATTTTAAAATTCCATTGACGCAGAGTTTAGGGGGAAAACGGGACAAATAGTAATACGGGACTGAGTAGTGAAATACGGTAACAGTCCCGTATGTACGGGACGTATGGCAACCCTAGCGATACTGGCAAAGTTTCGGCTACGGGAACGGAGTGCTTCCAGTTAGAGACACAATTTCAGTGCACACTGACTTGGTGCACGTTAAATTCGTTAAGGTCAAACGTCCATTCGTAGGTGTTATGGCGTTGAACGTGAAATGCTGTAGTGGACGCACTAGCTTTTTTAACAAGAAATACTCAAGAAAAAAACTGTAAAAATCTCCCTAAAACAAGACGATTTTTGTCACATAGGTTAGACCGTTACGGCACTGCTTATTTTGCGAATATACTACTGGTGAGATGTCGCAAATTTCGCACCACGACGAGATCAGATGCCGGCCTCTTAATTTTAAACCGTGGTCAAATGACCATGACGGTTCATCCTACCAAAGTATATCTTTTTTTGAACAAACATTCCTTCAGTTTTATTTCCACAAATACATTTGTTTCGTCAATATTATTAGCATGATCTAAAGTTACATAAAAGACATATCGCAAATTCCTATCGTGGCTTAAGACTTAGGAGTTTACCAGCCAGTTATTTTGCGATTATACCACTGGTGAGATCTCGGAAATTTCGCACCACGACGAGCCGCAGATGCCGGCCTCTTAATTTTAAACCGTGTTCGAACGCGGTTCATCCTACCAAAGTATATTTTTTTCGAACAACATTCCTTCAGTTTTATTTCTACAACTACATCCGTTTCAATAAATTTGTTTTGTCAATAATATTAGAATGATCTAAAGTTTCATAAAAGACATATTGCAAATTGCTATCGTGACTTAAAACTTAGGAGTTTACCAGCCAGTGCCAGGGCCGATAGATCTCTATACATTATGATATAACATTTATGTATATTTATTCGTAAACTATCTTTTTAACTGACGAACCTTTTAAAATATTGACAGCAATAATGTGTTGTTGACGGCTTGTTAATCATACAGCCTTGTGACTTAATGGCTCTAATTTAGCATATAACCGTCCTTGCCTTTGCTTGCACTGTCTTATTTGCCCACGATTTGAGTGATGCAAATGCTTCTTCCTTAAATCACCGGAGTATTAGAATGCAGTGCAGTCTTGCCCTTAATCGATAGATCGGCGTGGTTTTGAAGATGAACCGGATCATTATCCTTAATCGGCGGGACATCATCTGAATACAACTGGAAGCGCCTCAACCCTCCACTCGAAATTCTATTCAGTCGTAGCTGTAAGACAACTTGAGACAAATTTGCTCTATTGAAAGGGCTGTAGGAACCTCACTAGCTTCGACTAAATTTTAACGGAAGAGACCAGACGTGCCGGATTGTGAAAATGTCTTGGATTTGTCCTAAATTTAAACTCAATATTCCGAATTGTTTTGGATTCTACATATAAGTTAGTACTTTAAAAAAATTACTACGTAGATAAACTTAATTTTATTTTTATAAACTGGACTTTTAGAAACTTAAGTTTTACTGCTTATTATGTAGACGTAGTTTATGGTGAATACAGTTTGGCAAGAGAAATATAAAGAAATGAAGTTTCTTCCCTCTCAGATCATAATGATTTTATTTTTTATTTATTGATTTTTTATGATGCTGGAACGAAAAATGAAATAAGTATTTTGTAACAAAATTGCTTTGTGGGTGTACGTGAATGCAATCCAATAAGCAGGATTAAAAAAATAAAGCTCTTTATTTTACAAATATTCCCAAGCAAAGAAACGTAGCACAAGTATTAACACAGCACTAGTAAAAATTCACAACAGAGACTACCAATAAATCTCAACACAGTGCTCAAAGGTTTCTTGTTAGCTCACCAGCTTGCTTGCAGGTCAAATTCCAACTCACTCTTCTTGGCTTGAGAGCTTACCTTTATACTTTTCAACAGGAAGTGACTTCATTATGTAGGAAGTGACGTAATCTCTAGAAAGTTCATGAAACCAGTAGAAATAGGTGGAAAGTGTGAGGTCCTTCTAGAAAATTCCCTTTGTCGCCAAAGTCACCAAATTTGTCGCCAAGTTTAGCATCTCAGGGAAACGACTTTATAGCTTTGTAACAATATGCACGTACAACAATTTTAAGTAGAAGACATGGGGAAAATAATAAATGGTCCTATATGCGAATACCAAATGGTCCTTTCCCCTCAAACCACCCTAATTTGAGGCGGTTTAATTTGAAATCCTCGGTTTGAAGTCTTCTACTGCAACCTCAAAATTAGTGAAACCTTTTCGAAAACTCACTCCTAAACATATCTTAAGTCGCATCCGGAGCCAGACTTCAAATGCTCTTTAGTTAAACTTCTGAAGTTTCCGCAAGTCCCCGTTTTACACTCAGGTTGAGTCAAAATCGTTGGCACGGGCACTCTCACGAATATCTGAGTCAACCAAAAGTAATAAATCGATTAGCCTCGGTTTTTGAAGCATACATTTGCTTTCAGAAATTTTTATTTTTCTAGCATGAGTCATGTCTAAAATGACCCAACTTCCAGAATAAAACAGGCATTCCGGTTTTTGAGTGCTTGTCTTGGCTTCATTCCTTTCTCGGCTACATCGGTGGACTAGTGTCAGAGTGCCGGATTCGATACCGAAGGATCACGGTTTCGACATCTTATTCCACCAAGAACCACCATAAACGAGGGGATGGTGCATTAAATCCGCCGGTGTCAACGCTCTGCTGCTGCTGCGGAGTTGTGTCGATCACGCTCAGTAGTGTTGTCGCAGAATAAGTAATGCCGGGACGTTCTAAAAAGTAGGATTGCAATCCGTCCCGTATATACGGGACTGTCACCGTATTTCACTACTCAGTCCCACATTACTATTCATCCCGTTTTTTTCCGTAATGGCAACACTGAGAGTCTATTCAATCAGTTTGTATACCCAAAAGATTATTTAGAGAAAAATAATACCAACCAAAACTGCGAAGCAACTATGAAATTGAGTTTGGAAGGAAAATGGCAGAAGTTTTCTGCAGATACAAGGGATAGTGATCAGAAGTCATGTCTAATAATGCTATACGAATACGTATTTGCCACAGTGCCAATGTGGAGAGAATATTTTCCCAGTTGTTAACTCAATGGTCGGACGAAAGAAACAGTTCTCAGTGAAGACAATTGAAGCAATTTTGATTTGAGATTATAATTTTAAAATGGCTTGCATCCACTTTTATAATTACGTGAAAGAAGAAAGTGATATAATTCAGAAAGTAAAATTAACTTTAAAATATGACTGGACCAAAAAGGATTACCCCAGTAGCACAGAAATATCATATAAAATTTGCACAATGTTATACAATTTCATGAACACCGAGGAACATCGAATACCGTAACAAAGTATTGTATTGTACGTATCAGTATTTCTTAGAAACTAAATTTTCATAAATAATATAAAAACAATGCTTTTTTTTATAAAAATATTCATTTTAACTCAGGATATCACTCGTTTGGAGGTTTTATTTCAAAAAACTCCACTGCAACAATTATTCTTTAAGATGCTAAATATTATATCATTCTATACAATACAATGCATACAATATTTTATTTTCTACATTTATCAGCGTTGTTCAATATTTTAAGGTGAAGTTATTCTTACCGTCGACAGATGGCAGCGTGATGATACTTTAACACTATATTAATCAACGTTGAATCATATGTTCGAAAATATATTTTACAAAATGTTCATTTGAATAATAATGTTTACACAATCTTTTTGTTTTACTGTAGAGCCGCGCATCTTTTTTATTATTCTACGTGTTCATTTTATTAGATTGCCTAAACTTTATAAGTTTTTTTATCAGATTAAAATAAGCCATTTCCAACCCAATTTTTTCATGTTTAATTTATTTTGCACTTGAACGTCTCGTATCAATGCTTGGCAATTATAGCAACCTTATCTAAAAGCAGTGCATCTAACTTGGGGACAGAAATCAGGCTGTTTCAAGGCCATTTTCATAATTTCTTCTTTTTTTTATTTCAGTTTTTTTTTATTTTCTTATTTAAAAAGCAGTACCGGCTTCACTGCATCTCTGACAACACTGCAGAATGGTGAGGTTCTATCACTAAAATAGCCCTTGTGGAATTCCAAAACCGACAAAACTAAACGATAAGCTACCCCTATTTCCCACAGCTTCCCTGGCTGAAGTCCAGAAAATTAAGTAACTTTATTTAACCGACACTAACCTAACTTGTAACTTCAATGATCCCTCTGGCATTCAAAGTGTAAAAGAGATCATAGAAAAATTGTAACATGCTTAAAACTGCTCCTTGCAAAGAAGGAAAAAAATATGAGGGTCGGATTTAGCCTTTGAACCGGTCCGTGCAAAAGCAAAAAATTGCGCCCTTATGGAACTACAATGTAAACGTTTTTTTAAAAAAGTTATATGGTCTTTTGTACAATTTTAAGCGAACGTCCAAAAAACTACAGTGCTACTCAGTAATTGGCTCACATACTTATAATAACTTTTCACTAATATACTTCATTTAAAAAAACAGTTAACAGGAGTATAATTCAGAAGGATTTTATTTACGAACTTTTAGTTCAAAGAATTCTCTAATTCAGAAACATCTGAACTGTTACTCAATTCATACTCAATTCTTAATATAGCGAGGTCGGACAATCTTGTTTGAGATGTTGTGCTCGCAAATAGTTTTTGCTTATTTTTAGTTTAGATATTTTCCCAGGAGCAGTCGGAACATGCTTAAAGCTGGTAATTTTAGAAACCGGATTAAAAACCCTCGCCGGATTTGAATAATTTTTTCATTTGAAAGCCAGCTCTTCAGGGCATTTTCTAAAAAAGATTCGTTTCTGTAGTAAAGTTTTTACCACGATTTACAAAAAGACTTTATGGGAAAATAGCGTTTAGTCCGAAAATGTGACCTTATTTTAATTAATTACCGACACGCGTCTAATTATTATACAAGCTTGAAATTAGTTTCGTTGTAGAGGGTTTTAAATAGCGTTTCAGATGGTACAAAAATTTTCTGTACCTATCCAACTTCCGGACTTCCGACAATTTTAGTACGGAACTTCGCTGAAAAAGGCGTAAAAATCGATAAAACTTTGAATAACGAAAACTCTACTTCAAAAATCGAAAAAATCGTTTCGAGGCATTTCGACTCCTGTCCTGGGCCACCTTCGTGCCGAATTTCGTACCTGTAGGGAAGCAGTCTCTGCGCTGTACGGCACAGAGATGCACACACAGACATTTCCTTTTATATATACCTATAGATTACTAGAGTAGAACCTTGAAAGTTTTGTGGTCATTACAACATAAAATTTAAAATTTTTTAGAATTTTTTCAGAAAATTTTCTAATTAATTCAGAAACTCCGTTGCGATTTTTTTCTCATTTTGTTTTGGCAATTTTGCGCCCCTCGATTCTTTTGCTTCGTGCCTGGACACGGATTAACGGAGTGTTCGTCCGGCCCTGAAAGATATTACGATGCATTTGTGTTTAGCGATGGATTTTTTACCATTACAGTAGAACTCCAGTTATCCAATGCCCAGTTAAACGAATCTCCAATTATCCAAATTGATTTTGGGAGAAAAAAGATAAAACGAAAGATGCAAACATTGGATTATTCTTCAAATCTTGCTGAGTTAAGTATTCAAAGCAACGCTCGCTTTTCGGTATATTTCAG
>BGPR01003234.1:24089-52356 GCA_013235015.1 Araneus ventricosus
TCAAAGCACCGCTCGCTTTTCGGTATATTTCAGCTAAAATAGGCTATATACAATACATACTGTATCGTTCATATGTTATTTTAATATGTGCATGTAAAATGATTAGAATTTTTAAATTTCTTCAGAATAAATCTTTTTAACGCCACCTAATTTTTAGTTATAAACGCATCACTTCTACTCCAATCCTATGATAAAGGTACTTTTATTTTAACTCAGACTCGCAAGAGTCGCACTACTTCTCGAGCCTCAAATTCGGTACTTTCCACTTTTCGAAACTATTTAGGTTCTCCGCGTGTTTGTAACGAACTCTAAAAAGAGTTCGTTACAAACACGCGGTTTCGCGTTAAACCATAAATCTTTTCCCAGACAGTGGCTTATTTTTACAACATGAGGCTACAGGCATAAAATTGTTTTGAAGCCCTTCCCCATCCCAATGTCGTTAATCCACCGTAGCCTTAGCTCTACTATGTATGTCGCATAGATTTTGAGGCCTCCAGTGTCTCGAGGTACGAGGCGAGCGCCTCTAGCACCTGTGAGAAAAACCGCCACTGTTTCAAGTCTTCACCCCTGCCAATGGGTGAATGGGACAATATTATTATAACGATATGTATTTCATATAACCTGCATCATCATCTTTAAGGTATCCGAACACGTTCGGAGCACTTTTTTTTTAAATTGTGAAATAGAAACACCAAAATATGTTTTTTTAGATTCGAATTTAATAAAGATTAATATTAGAGTATGATTTTTGAATATAAATTATTACAAATTTGCAAAAATCTTCAATTTCTGCTGCTTTTTAGAGGAAATTCCCAAAAACTTTAAACATGCTACAGGTAAAACTTTTGTAATAATTTAAATAAAACAAAAACTAAAATAAACTACATACTACCACTAGTGCTTGTACTAGAATCTTAACATTTTTTGGATAAATAAAAATTTTAGAGCTAATCGAACAATCATTATAAGATTTTTAGCAAATTTTCTATGTCATTTTTCAAATAGAAGACCATAATTAAAAAAATATTCTTACAATATACATTATTCTAGTACATTCACTAGAGAAACATTTGAAGAAAGTGTTGACAAAATGTCAACATTTCAACTGTCAACTTCTGTCCCATTAAATGACAACTTTCGGTTAATTAAACGCCCACTTCCGGTTTTCGGTTTGTTATAAAACAATTAATATCTCATCTTCTAATTAACGTACCGACAAAAGTAAATATGTTTTAGGAAGGTAAATGAATAAACTATCGAAAACATCAAAAATTAAAAAATTGGAATTTTGGTCGAAAATCGACTTTTCAACGTGTTCGGATACCTTAATATGAATAAATAGAAATTGGATCAACTATTGCATACTTCATTGCAAGATGCTTACTTAGCATCACCTTTCGGATTATTATTGTATGTATGCATGCAATGAATCTTCATACATGAGTTAACCCTCTCACACCGAGCGAGGCAGTCTCGGGCGGTCTAAAAATTTCCCCTTAACAGCGACGATGGCCGGTTTGAGACGGTTCACTTCTTTTGAGGGGAGGTGGGGTTTCGAGATCGCCTAGGAGATAAGCGAGATACGGGCTCCAATTATCCTCGCCAATCACCGCTCATTTCCTGCGCCTTAAGGGAAGCTTATAGTAGGGGGTGGTGGGGTAAATGACCACCCAAGTTGGGAGGGTCCAATTTATGTCGGTTTCTCTCCAAATTTCCCGGTTTCAAAGGGGGGGTAGAAGAAAAATGTCGCCTCGGGATTAATGAGTTAATTTGTGGTTTCTCTTTTTACTTTCTCGTATACGAAGTATACAAAGAGAAAGTATTGTAATCGTCAAAAAAATTCGAACTCGAGATTTTGACGAATCTCCACGTTTTAGACCTCCCTGAGTCCGAAAAACACAATTTTGGAATTATGTCTGTCTGTCTGTGAACACGATAACTCGAAAACTATTAGAGCTATGGGGATGACATTTGGTATGTGGTATTTACACATACATAGTAGGTTTCTATCAAATTTTGGACAAAATCTGTCCACGGGAAGTCTGTCTGGCTGTATGTCCGAAGTCATGCGAACACTATAACTCAAAAACTTGAATAGCTAGATAGATAAAATTTGGTACACAGTTTTATCGTCACGAATGTAGATCCGTATAAAATTTTGGGCCAAATCCGTCAACGGGTTGACTGTCAGTCGGTCTGTATAATCGCATATTTGTTAAGCATTCGTTTCAAAACTGATCTCCATACGCATGCGTACTTAGCAATCTCTGGTACCAAGCGGGAGGATTACGTCACTTTGTCCTTGAGACGGAGTTTGTGATAGATATGTTTTATCTCCTGTTTTGTTTTCACTCCCTCGTATATAATAGCGGATCTTGCTGGAGTGTGATGAAAAATAAATATTGCTAAGTTTTAATACATAGGCATCTCTTTTAATATGATTCTTCACTTAAATATTTTACAATCACTATAATCTGCAATGGAAAACCTTCTGATATTCGTTGCATTCTGGATTACAGTAGGCTCGATTTTTTTTATACACGCAAGGGGAGGGGAAATGACAAATTTTTGAGCATTATACGAGAAAGTTTAGGGGAGGCCACTCCCACTGATTATGTAAATCTAACAATATTTACAGTTTTTTGTGCCTTGTATTCTTTAAACTTAATTTCATGATTTAAAGTTAAGCCAATAAGAGTAAATTGACTGGTATATGAACTGATGTGTTTCTTACTTAATTTATAAACTTGATCTTATCGTCCGAATTGCCGCATATCCGAATACTATCGATCCCCGTTTAACTCGGATAACTGGAGTTCTACTGCATTTGGATCGTTTTCTTGGCTGATGCATGATATTTTGAAAACAAATAGCAATGTTTTTTCGGGGAATTCGTTGACTAAAAATGAGGTGCCAGAATCTCCTCGTCGCAGACGTCTCTCCGGTGCTCCAGTCGAACGTCGAAGGGCATTGGCATGCCACAGACTGTGATGATGAAGCATCCTTTGATTTATTGTGCATCCAGCATCCTCCTTACTGTCTGTCTACTAAAACTGTCGCGCCAGAAAGTCTGCATAATGGCGGTCGTCATAGCAATAGGTATTGCACGATTTCAAAAAAAGGGACATAAAGCAGACAACTTACTCTCATTCATCACCAAATATGCCACTTGTGAATGAATTTCTTTCGAAAGATGTCCATAACTAGGGTTGCCATACGTCCCGTATATACGGGACTGTCACCGTTATTTCAGTACTCAGTGCCGTACAGGGTTGCCATATTGGCCTTTTTAAGGCCAAATTATGGAAATTTGGCCTTTTTTCAAAGTCCTTGACCTTAGGAATTCTCATTTGGCCTTAAATTCATTTTTGACCTTATTTTAGTTAATGACTTCTAGAACAATTTTTAATTACTTATTCTATTATTTTTTAATAAATTTTTGATATTACACATTTCAGAAGATATATAATGAGGTGTCAAACGAAATAGCTCCTGATAGAACAAGGATGTTTTCAATTTCTTTCACTTAAATTTTAGTTTAATAATAGAGCATTGGACATTTGCCTATTAAGTGGGATTCGTTTGCTAGAAGGATAGCCTTTTTTTCTAATAGCAAATGAGGTTTTCAACCAATTTGTCAAATTTGGCCTTTTTTTGGCCTTATTTTTTTAAAGAAGGTTTGGCCTTATTTTGCTATTTTGATCTGGCAACTCTGGTCCCGTATTACTATTCGTCCCGTTTTCTCTTTAAACTCTGCGTGAGATACCAAAAACTGCGAAACAACTATGAAATTTAGTACTGCAGAGAGAAATTTTTTGCAGATACAAAGCATATTGATCAAAAGTCATGTCTAATAAACTGTCCGAATACGTATTTGCCATTCCAGCCCACAATGCTAATGTGGGCAGAATATTTTTCCCTATTGTCAACTCAAAGGTCGCACGATGGCAACAAGTTGTCAGTGCAGACAAATGAAGCAAGTTTGATTTGTCATTATAATTTTAAACTGACTTGTGCCTAATTTTATAAATAAGTGAAAGAAAAAATGATATAATTAAGAAAGTAAAAACAACTTCAAAATATGCCTGTCTAAAAAGGATTAGTTCTGCGTCTTTTTTATTACTCTACGTGTTCATTTTATTAGATTGCTTAAACTCTTGAATTTTTATCAGAGTAAAACAAACCATTGCCTACCCAATTTTTCATGTTTTATTTATTTATCACTTAAACGTCCCGTATCAATGCAACTATGGCAACCCTATAAATAGCAGTGATTCCAAATTAGTGGTATGTGAATCCTCTGAAATGCTTAAGTGTAGGGATTAGGAGATAAATAATCAGTAATTATGAATAAACAATTAGAAGGTTACAAAATATATTAAATTAGAACCACACTTTCAATTGATTCCTCTTTGCATTTTAACCCCTTTCCATATGATTTTATACAACCTCCTACCACCCATTTGTGATATTTTTATTATTTCAATCTATTTAAGATGGATGCTTGAGACATATAAGCGTGTTCAAATGATTTTTGTGTTTAAAATTTATTGTTACGTTGACATAAATACGGATTTCAATAGCAAAACTTCTGTAATTCGATGCACGTGTCAGAGATGTCATTGTATGTTAAGGGGTTAATAGAAATCATCCGAAATGTGTGTGTTCACCCCAGGAATGGCGCTAGAGTTCGCCCGACGCGAGGGGCACGGTCTCCCCGACAAGGGGGCACGACCTGCTGTTTGGGGCGACGAGTGCAATGAAATTGGTCTCAAATTTTTGCCTGATTATTATTTATCAACTACAGTTGAATACCCCGTACAAAAATTTTCCCCGAAGGGGGGGCACAGCATCCACGACGGGGGACCCTGCCCCCCCCCGGTCCCCCCATGTCGCCACCCCTGGTTCACCCCTTGACTTTCTCACACACTTATAAATAAGGTGCATCTTGTACTTTGAATTATAGCGAAGATAATAGATTACGTGCTTTAGAAGTCTTCTTTTTAACCAATTAAATCCAAAATTTGAAATAGATCTGCAATTTTGACGACAAGATTGCGCAACTAATTTCATCCATCTAGTTTGTTGCATTTGGGAGTTACTGCATTCACATGCACACGAATAAACAGACAGCCAACCCAGATTTGGATGAAACTTTGACACAGAACTGCGATTCTATTAATAAAACAGTAAGCCTGATTTCATCTACAGCTCCTCGACTGACTACCTATGCGACTTGTGACCATTCATTCTCGCTTACTACAACAAAAAATAAGATGTCCTCTACGTGAATCAGCACGACAGCTTGCACTGATTACGCACCGATAAGACACATTGTAACGTTATAGTTCTTAAATTTCACGGGTTTAAAAACTGCGGATTTTAAAATGTTATCTACAATTATTGGTTTGGTAATACAGTCAAACCCCGTTATAACGAACCCTCAACGGACCGACTCAGAAGTTCGTTTTAATCTAGGTTCGCTGTATCCGTATTTGCAAAAAAAAATACCCTAACATGCTAAGATACTACTTCTATAATAAACTTTTTAATAACATAATATTTCCATTAGTAATTAGGGACAAACCAAGTATTAAATAATATTCTCAAAACTAAACAAACTAAACATTTACCTTTTTTAACTTATTTGCTAATCCACTACATTGAAAAAAGATGTTATTTTTGGTTGAAAAGTTTTCGATTTTATATACAACTCGTCAATTTTTTTATCCACTATTTTAAACCGGCCCGCAACATGTTCGTCGATGTTTCCTGTGGCAAAAAAATTGTTCAGAACGTTTTTGCATCTGCAGTTGAAAGCCATGGTTCGTCTTGTTCTTCCTCCATATCTGAAGACGAATCTACAATAGAGTTGTTTTTTTCATTTACTAATGCCTTGATATCTTCCTCACTCATTTCTCCAGATGTAATGACATTGTCGTCACAACATTCGAAATGTTCGATTTCATTTTGCGAAAAAGCATTCACTCCATGCTTTTCTGCTCCGATAGAAAAAGCTTTTCGCTTGCCAACGTTAGCCATGATGACTGAAAAGTTCATAGAATGATAAGCTAAGCAATTAAACAAAAATGACAGGGAAAACACGTGATTGCGCCTGGGTCGTCTGACCAGAAAGTCTCCCCCTTCCCTGGTTGACACTAGGCCAGGTGTCCAACGGGAGGGAGGAGGGGAGATAGAAACTGTAAAGAGCCTTGCCTGTTGTTCCTTTGTTCCATTTATGGGGTTAGCAGAGACTCTAACAAAGGTACAATAGGCGAGGAATGTGGACTCTGAACCAGAGTATTTCATGCAAAAGGGGTGACTCTTGTAGAAGTTGGGTTGACTTGAACACAATTAGTAAAGAATGTCCCTTTGAGCAAGTGAAAAGTTTGAAGTTTTAGAAATTTTCAGTTCGCTGTAACAGAATCTCTAGTGTTTGCTGTTCGTTGTAAACGTATGAAAATACATTATTAACATAGGGCTTCAGTTGGGACCATGTGAAAGGTTCGCTGTAACAGAGGGTTCGTTATATCCCAGGGTTCGCTATATCGACTGTAGTTAGGCTGTAGTTCGCTGCGAGTAAAGTGATTGTTATTACCGTCAGGCGATTCAAGGTTCCGGCGATTCCTCTCAAAGATCTGGAAAATCTGTTAGGATGAATCTTGGGCTGACCCAGCAGGATCATGAATTACGAATCTCCCATATCTCGACCTCAACAAACTCACTTGTCGACTGCTATTTTACACACATAGACACACAAAAATATTACCGGAGATTATGCAATTACGAATGGAAAATTAGTTGATGAGGTCCCTTACAAGCAAACAACGTATCTTTCCAAACTACCTAATCGTTCATTGCGAGTTTTGATAAACCTAGTAATTTGAGCTGAAATAACTTCTCAGAACCTCACTAGATGTCGCTACGAATGCGTGCAATGAGAGAGGGTATAAAAGAAATCTTTGAACGTCACTTACATTCTTTCTCAAAATGTGTTCCAAACTGTCAAATTCAACCGATGATTATATTTTTATTGCTAAAATTTGGCATTTAAGTGGTGAACCTTATTTCTACGGAGTGGTCTTCAATTTTCAAAAACCCGGCCTAAGTCAGTTACAGTTAGTTTCGTATCAATACACAAATCGCCATTCTGTTGTATTGCATAGTATACCTTATTCACAAGATATTCATATATGTGATTTCTATCCTTGGGGTCATATGAAAGATTTGGTTTACAAGAAGAATCTGAAAGGCCTTATTAGCCTTAAAAATAACACAACTGGCTCATTTTTAAACACCAAATTAAAAAACACCTGAATCTGTATTTCAATTTTTTTTTTGATTAGGTTACTATTGTGTTACCTGTAAAGGCTGTCCTGCGAAAACATTATACATTAAATTCCTTTTCCACTTTCGTTTCAATAAAAAAAAGCTTATAGTACTACTTGCAACGACTCAAAAATTATTCCGGTTTAAAGCTGTAGATTAATTAACCTTCCAGCGGACGCGCGTCTGCAGGAGATACTAATATTGTGCATCGTGTTACATACTTATATTGTTCTTTTATAAATTTAAGTTCAGTTTTTATTTATATAATCTTTATTTAATATAAAGCTAATAAATACAGATTACATAAATAAAAGTTGCATTTATTTTTGTAAAACAACACGATATAATTATGTAATAAGATGCACGATATAAGTATCTCGCTGGAAGGTTAAAAATCACACTGTTGCCTGATTACCCGAGTAATCCGATGTCTCTTAGCGTAGAAAGAGTTTTATATTTGTTACCGTTAAAGCATGGAATTCATTATTTCATAGAATAACTAGGAAACTCATGAAATACCTAGTTATTCTATGAAATAACGGATTGAAAATAACTAGGAAACTGATGAAATACCTAGTTATTCTATGAAATAACAGATCGAAAATAACTAGGAAACTCCTGAAATACCTAGTTATTCTATGAAATAACGGATTGGAAATAAGTAGGTCATGAAATACTTAGTTATTCTATGAAATAACAGATCGAAAATAACTAGGAAACTCATGAAATACCTAATTATTCTAAGAAATAACGGATTGGAAATAACTAGGTAATTCATGAAATACATTATTACTTTATGAAATAATGAGTTCCACGTTTTAACTGTAACATATACATTTTCAGCTTAAATTCGCAGCAAGCCAAATTTTTTGTTTACTTATATATTTGGCAAAACATCCTCAAGACCCTCGAAGCCCTTTATTTCACGAACATACCCTTGAGTTTCGACAATTATACGGATGTCCAGGCTAAAGGTTTCCAAAAACAATGGTTTATTTTCAGAGTTATTTACATAATTAGCTATAAATTTCAGTCGCATTAATTAATTAATGAAACCTCACAAGATATTTGGAGGTTAATGAAGCTCATTGTGAACAGAATTAGATGCTTATGTATGCCACTGCTCGCCCTGCCAAATCTCTGAACTCAAAGGTGTTTGACCCTTTTGCTTCGGGGCATAGCTAAAAAAATGACGGGAGGCTGTCTTTTTCAAACAGCCGCTGATGTTAATGGCGTAGGACTACTTTACTCGCGTAACTCGTTTGTTTCTCGGTTTCTGTTTGTTATTCGCGATTCTCTTCTGATTCGTATTCTCGTTTGTTCATGCGTATTTTTGCCCAACTTTGCGACTCAGTAGTCGCTGAACTACAATTCCGAATTTCAATTTTTTTGTAACTTCTGTTGTTACACTTTAAATCTGAAATAAGACATTAGTTATGTTTTTAACATATGTAGTTACCGAGATATAGAGGTTCTTCCATACAACGTTTTCTGTGGCGTTTTGTGTATGAAGCAAATTACTTCCTGAGACCCCAATGGGAGGAACGTAGTCCTACGTTAAAATTGGATACCATAAAATTTTGGCATTTTAGGTGATCTGAAATAGTTTAAGCTTTTAATTTTATGTTACTAATTGGCAAGAGGTAGATTTCCATGTGACCCGTCAAATAGCCCAAGACAAAATAATGTCTTTTAATGTCATTCAGAATTTCAATTTTGTTTTGTTGGGGCTATTTTGTCGGGGCTGTTTTATCTTGGGCTATTTTGACCACATTTCCCTTTGGGCATCTGTAGAGCTTCTTGTGCTGCTCATACTGAGCTTCATTATCCTTCAAAGAAACTTGAGTAGTTGCCCTCTTTAATGCGCCTTCAAAGAAACTTGAGTAGTTGCCCTCTTTAATGTGCCTTCAAAGGAACTTGAGTAATTGCCCTCTTTAATGCGCCTTCAAAGAAACTTGAGTAATTGCCCTCTTTAATGCGCCTTCAAAGAAACTTGAGTAGTTGCCCTGTTTAATGCGACTGAAATTTTTAACTATTCATGTGCTGTTCTCTCAGTATAAGTAATTACTTTTGGATAGCTTTATACCGGATATCTCTATATTAATAGACGCTGTTTTCGAAGTTCGGATTGAAATATCTTGCGAAATCTCTCTCTTTCCTACCACGAACTTAGCTCATTTCCGGCAACATGGGAAATATTCTCCGAAATGAAGACAAAATATTCTATGACATTTTCACACAGTGAATATCAAGTTCAAAAACTTTTCACTCCCACATAAAAAGTGCTGTTGTTTTGATGTCTAGACAATTATGATCGTCTAGACGTATTGACATAGTATATTTCACCCCCACACATAGAAAACTGATACACTTGCTTTCGAAAACAACGCTTCTCGGAACGATGTCTATGAATAAAAAGAAAGAAAGACAATATCCCTTATAAGAGCAATATCAGTTAATGGCTAGAAGATATCTCTTGTAAGAGTGATTTCGTTTAATGGCTAATTATATCTGTTCTTTTTTTATCTATTCAATGGAAGTCTATATTTAACTTGTGTCTAATTGGTTCAATTTGGCATTCGAAAACAGCAAACCCTTATTCACAAGAGTCTTCAGGTAAATTTCTCAGAACGAATGGTTATATATAGAAAGAATTCAGATTAAACAAGTTGAGAATAATAAATTTGTTGATTTTCTTAATAACTTGAGTTTCAGTTTTTCTATTAAGTATTTAATTATTGGGTTGGCATCTAAGTAACTGCGGATTTTTTAAAAGGAAATACAAGACAATTTTTTCATGAAACGGAATAGTATTGTTTATTTTTTCCTATGGTCTTTTTCCGTTCTTCAGGCAGCATTGTAATTCCTCGTTCTTTTTTTTGTTTCTTTGATTTTTTTAAATTGGAAAAAAAACTGAAAAAGATTAGAGATCGTCACGTTATCGGCAATTTTACCATTCAAAGAATGAAATAAATGGTAATCTGACAGAGCAAGGTCAGGACTATATGGCGATATATCCCTACCAAACTCTATGATTTTTGCTGAGGAACCAAATATGTGTGTGACCTCACACTGTCATGGTGGAACACAATATTTCTTCATTTGTTGCTGATAGTCGCTTTTCTTTAATACTTTTGTTCCTCCCCTGAGGGGGGGACACCGCGAGTTCAGACATGAATTGTTGCCGGATAAGTAAGCAGGAACTCGCTTCTCCTTTGGGTATAGTAATGGTGGGGCTTTAGGTCCCTCCGCCAGCGATAGTACGTACCTCTTTCGGGAGGGGTTGGGTCGTGGCTCGGTGATGGGCTACTAGGACTCCGACCTCAGTCCTCGAAGCTATTGCAGCGGCTGTCATTCAGATGACCCTGGTGCCAAACCAAGGCGGGGGTGAACCTATTTTTGAGGTTAATTCTATTGTTCAGGTTGATTAAGTGCTGACTGTACAAATCTGAGTTGGTCACGGGCTGATCGTGTTTAATTTCAAAGAAGGTAAATCCTTAGTAACCCCACCAAAATGCCGACATAATCTTCGGTTGATGTTGTATGTACTCATTTGCCTTGTGTGCTCCGCGATCGTTTTCAATCGAAATTGCAGTAAACAACTTGTTTTTCATCTCCGGAGTTTCAAGCAAGGACCATTTTCATTGTATTTCTCAAATGGCAATGCGTTTAGCCCTCTAAGCGTTGTGCACGTATTTTTCCGTTTCTCATATTGAGTTCAAAAGCACTTAATTCATGTTTATATGTATAATTTCTTAAACTACTATGGATAAAATATTCTTAAGGTTCCAGAGACTTCATAAAACACAATAAAGATTCAATTATTCACTTTAAAAGCAAATTTTTAAGATTTTAAAGCAAGCAGATCAAAATAGCTAACTGCTCGGAAGGTTAGAAAGCAGAATTCTTTTGGGTTCATGAGGAAGACATCACTCGAGTTATTTTTCGTGATTCAGGTTGTTTTAAACGCTTTTGAATGCATATATGGTGGACACGGAGCTTCTGCACGATTTCTTGTGCCGAACTGTGGCGATGGGCATCAATTATTATCCCGATTTCGTCGTCATTAGCTCACATGGACTAAGCGGAGTTTTTAATCGTGTTAGGTAACGCGCAATTGAAGCGCCACCTACTGGCCCCGACATCTAATCAACCATTACCAACTGAGATCGGAGTGAAAGCAGCCACCTGCCTGAGCAGTGGCTCGTATTCGATATGATGATCAAAACACATCATCTGCCCTTGCAGAGTGACCTGTGAACCATCTAAAATACGCCCCTGCGGAACTATGATAATTCTAATAGCTATCCGCCCTTTGCGGAATGATTATACAGTGGAATTTCCCTATAACGAAATCGCTGGGCTCCAGTTGAAAAATTCGCTATAGAGAAAATTTCGTTATATGGAGATTAGAGATTTTTGCAGAAATTTAAGTAAATGTTACAAACCTTTTAGTATGTGCGATAAGTTCAAAAATTTTTAATTATGACTTTCAATTAAAAATGAAGTAATATTTATTATAAATTTGTTAATTTTATACTAATTTTTATTATAAAATGCTCAAAAATGAAGACAATTCACCAATTTAGAGAATAATATGTACTAGTACGGATAAACATAAAATGCGTATTGTCGCATCCATTTGCTGTTTCCCCACTCCACCCCGATTCTAGGCATCTTGACCCGTAGAAATGTTGCTCCCTCTGTAGAAACACAGGTCCTCACAACTGCATTACCCTTCACGTAGCATTCTATTGTTATGTGTTATCGCTGGAATCAACAATGCGAGTGGTTCCAGAAACAGGCACGTGTGAGCGATTTATTGGCACAGAAATTAGCAACTTTCTTCAAAAATCACAAAAATCGAAAAGATAAGGGTCTGAAAAAATTCGTTATAGGGAGACAACCACTTCGTTATATGGAGACAACCACTTCGTTATATGGAGAATATTTTGAATGTTATTTAACATTCCGATTAAACATTTCATTATAGGGAGAAATTCGCTGTAGGGAGACTTCGTTGTAGGGAGATTCTACTGTATTTAGTTCACCCGCTCCAGAGGTGAAGTAGTTGAAAGGAAATTACTCAACTAGTGTTTTATTGTTTACTGTATGTTGAGTGTCAAATAAATTTATCTTTCTAATATCGACGACTTTTCTATGAATAACACTCAACAAATCGGTTATTATGAATAATAACCGATTCAACTCCTTGCCCGTAACATATACATTTGAAAATAGCTCTATCATTCGATCCCTCAAAATTAAGCTAATAAGTAAGCTAATAAATTTAACCCTTAGTGCTCCGTTGCCTCCGCTAAGGATGAGTTGCATACATACTTTATGATGCAATTTTTATTCAAACAATTTAGACAGGATTTTACAGAGACCGCTATTACTTGTTGTGGATACTAATCAAAGTTGTTGTCTTTTAAGGCATCCGACTACGTTCAGAGGCCCTTTTTCAATTCCTACTATTAGTTCACATTCTCCCTATATATATATTTACTAGCAGTACGCGCACGGCGATGCCCGTGGAATCAGGACTTCAACAAAATAAAAAAAAATCGCCCACAATGACACGAAAAAGTTTTCAAAACAAAATCAAAACAAAAGATACACATTATAGATTTTCCCGCTTATTTTTTCCGCGATAATAACATGTAGAAAAACAGTACAGAGTACATTAATCCAAAACAATATAAAAAAATTGTTGCCCGTGGAATCAGGACTTCAACAAAATGAAAAAAAATTCTTAGAACATGACAAAAAGCTCCGAAGGTTATGACGTCACCTGGCCCTTCATCCAATCAAATTGAAAGCTGCGTTCCGGAAGGCTATCGCTGAAGAAATTTCGCTCGATAAAAATAACTTTCATCTGCCCAGGAATAATTTAATTTTAAAAAAACGGGAAAAGATATTTTAACCGTTCTTGTTTTAAATCAGAGAGAACCGCTCTAGTTATAAGCTGAAAAAAATTGAAAATAATAGTATTATTAGAAAGTCGGATGCAACAAATTTAAAAACAAAACTAACATTTAGGTGCTGAAACTGACTATTTTTTAAAAAATTCTCAAAATTCAGTAAATTACTTTAGAAATTCAAAACTAACTTCATTAGAACGGAAATCGCGTGCTCTTTCCGATGGTATATCTATTTTTGTCGTACAATTATTCGAAACCATTCTATTGAGAAATTAGTGCGAAAAATCAACCAAAACAACTGAAAACATTAAATAAAAAAATTTCTAGATTAAAATTTAAAATTTCGGCTTCGAGGTGCATTCAGTCACCATTACGACTACCTGTGTACCAAATTTCATGGCTGTAAGTGCGATAGATTCGTCTGGACATCGCAGACAAACACACACGCACGCACGCACACAAACATTGCCTTTTATAAGTATAGATATATCTTGTTCAAATTTTCAATCGTTAATAAGATACTTTTTATTCATACACTCAAGTTCAAATACATTTTCTTAAACTTGTAGTGGATGTCACTTGATGTTAATACAGTTTTTTTTAATTTTTTTTTCTTCTTTTTTTTTTAAAAAAAATTCTTTGTTGGCCTAAGTAGGAATTGACTTTAATTTTTTTTTATATTACTTGTTTTAAAATAATGATATTTGAAGCAATATTTTTGTATTTTTATATGACATTAATATTAAAACTTAATAAATAATAGAAAATATTTATATTAATTAAATATTTTTTTAAATATTTGATAAATTTGACCTTTTTTAAAACACTCTTGTTTAAAAACAAATTACCAGAATGCAAAATGCTTTAATATATACAATCACTCCACTATTGAGTAGGTCATGAAGCAAAAGTTTCCAGTGTCTCAAAAAACATGTAAATTATAAGAGTTTAAGTGTAAAATCATGATTTTTTAAAGAATTTTGGCCTTTTCTCAAAACTCAAAAGCTACATAAGTTTTTAATGGAACATCATTACACTTATCTTTTGGTTCATTACCTAGACAGTATCTTAAATAATATGTATGCTAAATTTCAGGCGTATATTTTAAATTGAATTTTAGTTATCGTGTTTGAAAAATGAAACTTTTGGAAATAATCACATTTCGAGAAAAATGAGTTTACATTTTAAGTTTTTAATTTACTATGAGAAGAAAAAAGAATTTTTTCACTTTTGTAGATTAGTCCTTCTTTTTCGCCAGCTTAATTCATTTTTTAAAATTTTCAGTGCTGGAAATTTTTTCTTAGTCATTTTCTTGAGCCTCATGAATCTTTAACGTTATCGACCAATCAGCTGCCGTCGACAGATTTGAATATTTTTTTCAGTCAGCTAACTTTCGTATGCATGCTAGCTGATCTGGAGATACTTTTAATGATTAATATTGGTTATAATTAAAATTTATATTCGTTTCGTACGTTTATTATCAAAATTACATCATTAATGGAAGATCAAGATATTGGAATTATTGAAAATTACCTAAATTTGCAACAATCTCATAGGAAATAAAGAAATATTCACTCTTAAAATCTTACAAAATAATATCTGGTGTATGGAGAATAGTATAAAACAAAAAAGAAAAAATAAAAGTTAAATATTTTAAGTAAAAACAAATGAAAAATGCTTCTTCATCGTATTGTTTACTATTTCATTTTCAGCTGTTAAGTTTTACTAAAATACCTCTAATTTCACTTCTAATTATCAGAGGTGTAAAATAAAAACTGTTTAGAAAACTTAAAAGAATAGGTTTTCAGATAAGACATTAAAAAAAATTGTGATATTTTCGGTCAAAAATTTGTTATTTTCAACGTAGGCGGATACTTCTTTTAAGGAATTTATCCGCGGATGTGACATGCAAAGTACAATACGCATCTAATTAGTTTTTGGAGAGCAAAGGTTTTATAAAAGCAATTTTAAACCGCACACATTTAATGATGTACCGAAAAGCAGAAATTTCTTTATTTCAATTATTTATATTTTTTTTTAGTTTTAAATTTCTAATTTATCATTATGTTTACTATGGGATCTTGAGATCAATTTTCAGAACAAGGAGGCACCATCGGTACGATATCAAAATTTAATTTATTAATCGATCAACTGATAATTAAGTTATGGAAATATTTAAATAGTGTATTACACTCTACAACATGAAAAATGTCCTTTAGATGAAAATATGTGTTTTTTGTATATTTTTGGCTGAAAATAACGAATCTGTATTTTTTTTTTTGTTTACCACGGACCATTTTTCAAAAATCCACATTTTAGCTCCAAAAATCCACAAAAAGCAACATCCGTAAATAGTGGCCTTCAAGAAAAAAATTCATTCCTGGAACCAAAAACATATCACATGAACCACTTGTGAATCCGCAATGTGTCTTTCATCCACCATTGCACATTAAACTCGGTTCGATGGAAATATTTGTAAAAGCTCTGGACAGAGAAGGAGTGGCTTTCTTGCGTCTCAGGAACAAATTCAAACATTTAAGCGATGCAAAGGTAAAAGAATGGATGTTTATTGGCCCACAAATTAAAGCAGTCTTTCGTGATGAAGAGTTAGAAAAAAAACTGTCAGAAGCAGAAAAAGCAGCCTGGCTGGCATTCAAATCAGTGTGCACACATTTCCTTGGAAATAAGCAAGCTGAAAACTATGAAGATCTTGTTGGTGACAAGGTGAAATGCTTTCGTGTCATAGGTTGTAATTATGTCATTAAAACTACACGTTTTGGACTCACATCTGAACTTCTTTCCTCAAAACCTTGTCGCAATTAGTGTGAGCATGGGGAAAGATTTCACCAGGGCATCTCTATGTTTGAAAAGCGTTTCAGTGGACGATGGAATCGAAGTATGCTAACTGAATATTGCTGGTTTGTTATCAGGGACGCACAATCAGATGCCTACAAGAGGAAACGGCCCAAAAAATCATTTTAGTGTTTGTGTTTTCTATAATCAAGCCTCTGTTATATTTTTCTGTAACCAATTTGTATAAATATAAGAAGTATGCCTCCAACAAAAACGGTACGTGATGGACCATTTTGGTTTTGATATATGAATCAAGCCCCTTTTGTTTATACAGAATCACATAGTTTCATATAAAGGACAGAAAAATAGTTCAAATTTGTTGTACAGTGTTATCATCGAGAACGCACAACTGTAGAAAATTTCAAGACTCTAGCACTTGAGAAAGCGAGTGGAAACTCGACTACGGAATTTCATCATTGCAAACACGAAACTAGTGGAGTGGCCTCCCCTAAACTTTCTCGTATACTGCTCAAAAATTGTGTCATTTCCCCTCCCCTTGCGTGAATAAAAAAAATCGAACCTACTGTAATCCAGAATGCGACAAATATCAGAAGGTTTCTCATTGCAGATTATAGTGATTGTAAAATATTTAAGTGAAGAATCATATTAAAAGATATGCCTATGTATTAAAACTTAGCAATATTTATTTTCCATCGCACTCCATCAAGATCCGCTATTATACGAGCGAGCGAAAACAAAACAGGAGATAAAACATATCTATCACAAACTCCGTCTCAAGGACAAAGTGACGTAATCCTCCCGCTTGATACTAGAGATTGCTAAGTACGCATGCGTATGGAGATCAGTTTTGAAACGAATGCTTAACAAGTATGCGATTATACAGACCGACAGACAGTCAACCCGTTGACGGATTTGGCCCAAAATTCTATACGGACCTACATTCATGACGATAAAACTGTGTACCAAATTTTATCCATCTAGCTATTCAAGTTTTTGAGTTATAGTGTTCGCATGACTTAGAGACAGACACACTTCCCGTTGACGCATTTTGTCCAACATTTGATAGAAACCTACAAATTATGTGTAAAGACCACATACCAAATTTCATCCCCGTAGCTCTAATAGTTTTCGAGTTATCGTGTTTACAGACAGACAGACATAATTCTCAAATTGAGTTTTCCGGACTCAGGGAGGTCTAAAACGTGGAGATTCGTCAAAATCTCGAGTTCGAATTTTTTGACGATTACAATACTTTCTCTTTGTATACGAGAAAGTAACAACTCAAGCTAAACAAAAAGTGTATAGAAAGAATATCTTTTCAGCCTCGACATCTCGGAAGGAAATATCACCCGACGAATTCCTACGCGCTTCGTTGATGTCCGAATACTTTTGGCAGTGACCGTACATTTATATGGCTTCATTTCTACTTTCGGGCTTCGCCGTACACTGTGCGCAGGCGCAATGCCTCTCTCCCCTCCCATCAATGGAGGCAGGCACGTTCTTCCGCTTTGTCTCAAAGAGAGCGTAAAAAGCCCCTCTTCTACGCGACTATCGTTTGCTCCTGGCCCTCTTCCAGGAATGAGCGCCCTCTGGCGGCCGGTAGTTTTCTTCTCCCTCGAACAGAAAAGAACAAAATCGGTAGAATTGGCGGAAGAGTAACAGTAAACGCTGCGAAGATTCGCAAGCTGAAAAATGTTTTATATTTTCACTTTCTCGTATACGAAGTGTACAAATAGAAAGTATTGCAATCGTCAAAAAATTCGAGCTCGAGATTTTGACGAATCTCCATCTTTGAGACCTCCCTGAGTCCGAAAAACTCAATTTTGGAATTATGTCTGTCTGTGTGTCTGTGAATGCGATAACTCGAAAACTATGAGAGCTACGGGGATGAAATTTGGTATGTGGTCTTTACACATAATTTGTAGGTTTCTATCAAATGTTGGACAAAATGCGTCAACGGGAAGTGTGTCTGTCTCTAAGTCATGCGAACACTATAACTCAAAAACTTGAATAGCTAGATGTATAAAATTTGGTACACAGTTTTATCGTCATGAATGTAGGTGCGTATAAAATTTTGGGCCAAATCCGTCAAAGTACTGTATAATTTACCATTGAAACCAATCCGCTATCTCCACGCGCATGCGTACGGAAGCAATCGTCTGTGCTCGCGAAAGGAGCGATTACGTCAGTTTCTCCTTGAGACGGCAAGAGTGAAACCTAGCAGTGTGCGATAGATACGTTTTAATCGGTACGCATCTCTTTGAATTCTTTACCTAGATATTTTTCAGTCACTATAATGAAAAATCTTCTGATAGTCATTGGATAACAGTAGGTTCGAATTTTTTTAGCCACGCGGGGGAAGGAGAAACGGCACCTTTTGGGGGGAGTATACGAGAAAGTTTAGGGGAGCTGGTTTCTTGTTTCATTCTGCATGAAATAGTATGTCTTAGCTAATAATTTTTTAATTCAAAAACTAGGAAATGTCCGAAAACCATCTGGATATTCCCAAATTTCACAGTTTGTTCCGAGAAAATATTAAAAAGTCCCAAGTTTAATATTTACTTAATTAGACAGTCTTTTATTCTTGAAAAATTCAAAAAGAGTATTATAATTTTACAAAGAATAACGTTAATTAGTGGGAATGTCCTCATTTCGACTTTCTCGTTTTCTTCTACAATGAGACGTGATTTGCGTTCAACGTGGTGGTGTAGTCGAATAGTGAAGAGAATGGAGTCTGCGTTTTGGAACTCTGCTTTTGACTGATTGGGTACGGAATTTGACGCATCTCTACAATTTTTGTGATGAAGATCTTATGCCGAATTTCATTCATGTAACTCTTTGACTTTTTCAATTATCGAGTTCATATGCAGACGAATGGACAAAGTTCCTGCCGATGGATTTTGTCCACAATTTGATGGAAATTTGCGATTTTGATGGAAAGACCACATGCCAAATTTCATCTTTCTAGCTCGTTGCACTTTTGAATTATTGTGTTCTGAGACAGGTAGATATAGTTCCCCAAGTTTATTTTTCTTTCGAGCTCACTGAGGTCTAAAACGTGGAGATTCATCAAAATCTTCAGGTCGATTCTTTTGACGATTACAATACTTTCTTTTTCTGCACTTCGCATATGAGGAAATAAATACGCGGTTGGCCTATTCGCATGGCTTTTCAGGACAACGAATAAGAAAACCTTTGCAAGATGACGTCATCCACCTAATTAGCTATTATATGTGTTAGAATATTAGAAGGGCAAAAATTGATAATATTAGTTCGTGGATATTCATTTCTTGAATGTAAAAATGCCCTGAGGAAAGATATGGTTATGCTTCGGAACACATGCCAGGCCACCACAGGAAAGTGGTGGCCTGGTGGCAGAGTGGCAGAGACTGGCTCTGGGATCAGAAACAGAGTTCAGATACTGTCGGAGAGTGGCTCCAGTTACTCTTGGAATCGGAGAGCTGTGGAACGAGCCACTGTTGGAATTGCAGAATGGTGGAATGGAGGCCTTTTTGGGATAAGGAGATGGTTGGTTTCAGATACATCTGGGAAACGGAGAATGTCCATTACCTTAGGATCTGAGAGTGGTTGGTTTCAAATACATTCGGGATCGGAGAATGGTGGGTTCCAGATACTTTTGGACCTGAGAGAGAGTGGTTGGTCGAAAATGCATTCAGGATCGGAGAATGGTGGGTTCCAGATACCTTGGGACTAAGAGTGGTTGTCTCAAATGTTACTCTCCGCATCGGAGAATCTGGTGATTCCAGACACTTTGGGATCTGAGAGGTTGGTTTGCACACATTCAGGACGAGAATGTTGTGGTTCCAGTATACTTTGGGATCGAGAGTGGGCTGGTTTCAAAATATTGTATCTGCATCGGAGAATGGGTTCCAGATACTTTTAGACTGAGAGGTTGGTTTCAAATGGGACTGGAGAATGGTGGGTTCCAGATACTTTTGGGATCGGAGAATGGTTGGTTTCAAATGCATTCGGGATCGGAGAATGATGGGTTCCAGATACGTCTTGATCGAACTACCACCGCAAACGCAGGCTTGATTTTCACTCTTTTTAGAATTTATCACTAAAAAAATCGAATTAATATCGATAAAAAAATTTGATTCTTTGGTACTAGATTAGATTTTATGTTTATAAATAATTTTATTGGCGAACACAGGTTTGAGAATCAGTTACATCCATTGCTACTTAACTTGACTATCATACCGAATTTAAATAAAAATTGATCTCCAAAAAATATACGTCGAAAGATAATGAACAAAACTTTCAAATATTTTGTATACTTTCTCTTTTCCTATTTTTTAAAATTGCAGTTTAATTGGATAGTTGACTTATTAAGTTGAAATCCATTATCTTTCTGACAGCGTATCTCGCAATTTCCACTGGTTGGAAGCAAGTCTATTTTCTGCTGCATCCTGCGATTTTCATAGGCTAATGTGTTCACTTAATACTTTTAAAGCGTTGGATCATATTATAATAATAAAGCTTTGCATGTAAATAACAACTCGCTCAATGGTATTTGAACATGTTTGGGAACTTTGTATCTAAATAGTAATTTTAAAAATTACGCAGTCAGAGGGTTATACTTGAAAAATGAAACTGAAATCGAAATAAGTATTTGAATTGATAGTTAATACATTGTATTTTCAGCTCTTTCAATGGCATTAAAATCGATACTTTCATTCTATTAACAGCAAAAAGCGTTAAAGATTAACTTAAATAATTGGCGCCATAAATCGTTATTCCAATGTTCTACCAAACAGTGTGCTAGAAACTGAAAATAAAAGATTTGTTTCCTACTTAGAACAATAAATCAATTTAATCAAATTAATTTTAGAATAATATTCGAAAGCTGAAGCTGTCTGTACTAGGAAGGTGAAAAAACAAAAAGCAAACACTCACGCTCACAAAAAATAAACGCGATGAAATATTTAAAATATTCGTTTCTCGAGGAAAATAAACGAACAATGAATAACGAAAATAACGAACAATGAATAAAAATAAACGAATTCGGCAAAAAGCAGTTGCGTAATTTCTGCCACTTTTTTTCTCCGAGTAAAAACGTATTGTTTCGTAAAAATAGATTTATGTTAATATTATATATGTTAATTTGTGCATTTTATTGCTCTTCTAAATATTGTCAGGAAAACTAACATTATGTCATTGTGTTTAATACGCGACAAGTCGAAAAAAATATATAATCTACTTTTCTATAGTAGTTACTGTTTTTAGTTTAGTTATATTAACGTCTCGTTTTTGAGGGTCCGTGTTACTTCTATCTTATCATATTGAAAGACTGTTCTTACTCTTTTTATCTTTTACCAGTTTGCCAGGGACTTTTCACTTGACATCTCCTCTCAGGATTGGTTTTTATTTCACACTTTCTACAGTTCAGCTTTCTGTGCTCCTGACTTCCCGCCTGCTGCGTCTCTCTTTTTTATTTTTATTATTTACATGATTTGAGCTTTTTAAGAAATACTTTTTATTTTTTATTTAATTTTTCACTGAATGACTCAGTTCTTTAGGTTTATAGTGCTCTCCACTTGTTTATGCGTTTTTTAACTTATTGTACCCAGTCGGTTCCTTGGTGTGAGATTCTCTCGGCGCCCTAGGGCAGCTATTGGTCCATGAGCCCCGACATTAGATGATTTCCAATTCCCGAGTCTCTCCGCAGTTCTGGAAACCTGTTGCCACGTTGTCAATGCCCTAATGGTTGTTTAGATTTTTTTTAGGGGGGGGGGATGGGGCTATGCATTCTACTTTTTGACCTTGTTTTTATTTTTAGATTACAAAATTTCATTCCTTTTCCTCTCCCATTGGCCGTTTTTATCCTGTATGGGACATAAAGTAATTTTTAACTTGCGCAATTTTACTCAAAAAAATATTCTACAATTGATAATTTGATATTCCTTTATACGCGGGACGTGGATTACCGTTGATTAACGGAATTTATATCTTTCTATCTCAAAAGTAATTATTATTATTATTATTAATTTATGTATTTTTGATTCTATGTCTGGTACAGTTTTTATTTGTGTTTTGTGTGTCGTTTGATGTGTAATATTATTTGTGTGTGTTTTGTTTTTATACTATGGGGTTTCAATCTTTGACTTTTTTATATATCTGATTTTTTCTGTGTTTATTTTTGTTTGTTTCTTTTTGAATACTTATCTATTTTTATATATTTTTACTGTTCCTTGCTTGCCCGAGCAGTAAATCAAGCTATTTTCTCCCCACCGAGGTGGGTCGAACCATGTTTACACTCCCAGCTCTCTTGTATTTAAAATTACTGCCCCTGTTCGGGCAATGCATGTATCATCTTATTGTACCCAATAAATCCCGTCCTCCACCTGCTGGCGGATCGGCTCTCTCCCCGCTGGTCCTCTACCGGCCTTACACCCTTCTTGGGTAGGCCGGGTCAGTGTTGGTATTTTTGCACCACACCAGCAGGAGGACGTTTCACCCCCTACGTATGATTTAACATGCAACAGGCCTAATACGCGACGGATCTTCAGTGTCATCGGGTTTCGCACCTGGAGCCGTTTGGCTCCAAAGCCGAGACCACTAGACAACTGCGGCCCTTACTGTTTTCAGACGGGGTTCTTTCTCTTAGTAATTTATTAAGATACAATCGTGTATTTAGTATACCTAGAATAAATTCAAAAAGTAACAGACGCATATCGGATATTTATGGTCTAGTCCAGCGGTTCCAAACCCAGGGGCCGCAGCCCACTTGTGGGCCGTGGATAGAGTATTAGAGGGCCGCGGAAAGCTAGTCAAGAGTCGAAGTCAGGGCAGCTTCAAGAGTCTTCACTCGTTTTCTACTTTATAAAATAATGTATTTTTATTCCTTTCACAGCAAACTTTACAAATTTTTGGCATAAACGTGAATATAATTTGCATATTAATATATATGTTTATATATTTTTACTTGTATATTTAGTTAGTGGGCCTCAACATATTTTTTAACACAACAAGTGGTCCGCACAACCCAAAAAACGGGTTGGGAAACGCTGTTCTAGTCAATTAAAAAAAGTTGGGAAAAAAACCACTTTTCGAAAAACGTAATAATTAAACGAAACACTTTCAAAAAAGGCGTAGGAATACAACAATTTTATAAACAACAACTGGGCAAAGTATTCAATTCGTTGACCTTGCCGTTATTTTCAATTCATAATTATTTTCAACCAGTGATTCCTTGCCATTTCTCGAAAATAACCTTAATGTCCACCATTAGATGCTTCCAAGACGTTGGGGAGAGTATTTTATATCCGTCTCCCCAGTTACAGAAATATCTGATCGGCGCCTTATCCAGCTAATTCTGACCTATTCCATCGATTAGTTTCTGTGTTTGCTGCCAGGCGCATGCGCATTTCGCAGGAGAGGATAAAAGAGGGGGCCGGAAGGATTTGAATAACAGGAAAATTGCATTTTGGGATCTGATGATGGTATTCAAATTTTATGCATTGGTTTCCATAGGTTCTGGAAATGTGTTTTGTCTACTCAGTCTCAACTCAGACTGATAGTATGAAAAAAGATGGTACTTTTCCATTAGCCGGGCGCAAATGTCGCCAATTGTGAACCAAACGCGAGCCAAGTCGCCGGGCGCAAATGTTGCCAATTGTGAACCAAACGCGAGCCAAGTCGCTGGGCACAAATGTCGCCAAAATTTGGTGGAATTCTACATTATTTGGCGATTTTTCGCTTGCGCCCGGCTAAAATGACGCCAATTGTGAACCAAACGCCTGGCTAAAATGTCGCCAATTGTGAACCAAACGCGAGCCAAGTCGCCGGGCACAAATGTCGTCAAAATTTGGCGGAATTCTACATTATTTGGCGATTTTTCGCTTGCGCCCGGCTAACGGAAAAGTACCAAAAAAGCTACAAAGTCTGTAATTACGTTAAGATAAATACTCCATAATGTGATCCCAACATATTTAAAAGTAATTCATATATCTCAATAGAATTTAGCTACAAACACCAATAAAGATGCTATGAGTAATAAATCTTTGTTTTCATTACGATTTGTTAAATTTCATGGGGCTCTTTGATTAGCTCTACATCACGTAGAAATACATTATTACATCATTCACCGTTGTACTGTCGCTTGTTTTCTATGTATTATCAATTTGAATTCTCACAGGGTATAGTATAGTTAGTATCAGAATTTTTGTTTAAAAAAACCGTAACTTCACATTGGTTGGTCCACTAAGATAATAAATTTTGAAGAAGATTCAAATAAATTAATTTGCTTCACGGAATTAGTTGAAGCATTTTCACCATTATTCTCGTCGAAATCCAGGCTTAAATGCTTAAAACTGTCAGCCTTGTAAATAGGTTCTAGGCTCAGTGTTCCTCAGACCAGTCTTGGATCTTGCAGGTCTATACTAGTTTTACTAGCAAATGAAATCCGGGTCCAATGTTTCTCAGACCAAGGTTGGATCTTGCGGATGTATACTAGTTTTACTAGCAAATGAGATACGTTTAGACTAGTCTATGATCTTGCGGGTCTATACTAGTTTTACTAGCAAATGAGACCCGGGTCCAATGTTTCTCAGACCAGGCTTGAATCTTTTAGGTCTATACTAGTTTTACATTCTATTGTGCCATGCTCTGAAAATTCTCTTCAACCTTTCCTCAAAACCTTAATTTCTTCATAGACGAATTATTTTGAATGATAATTCGATACAATTTTTTAATTCATTATATCATTTTTATTTCATATCGGCAACAATTCAGTGAGGCAGAAAATGTGATTTTGTTCTTTTGAATTTTTATCCAACAGATTTTAATTTTTTCCCGCTTAGAATAATTTAAATGTAAAGAAAAACTAAACATACACATGTGCGTCGGTATTCTTGAAGAGATTAAACGTCCTTAAGCGGAACTCCCCTCACCCAACTAATCTATAGGGTCTCTAATTACCTTGTAAACAATTTCACTCCCTTGTTCTATTATATTCACACATGTTTATTGATAGGTTTATTGCTAATGATAGTGATAAGAAAAGTGAATTTCTTGGGCTGTCGAATGAAACATAGGTCTTATCTTCTAATGATTGGAAAAGATAGAAACGAGTGTTTCTGACTCTTCCTCAAAATATCCATTTTAAGAGGAGATATGAGACACCTTCTAGCCTTAGACAAGGGAAATACAATTCAAAAGTTTTAAGTAGTTGTGTAATTAATTTAAATATCTAGCAGGAAGAAATTTCGAAGATACTTAGCTGACGCCTTTAATTGTCAATAAATTAGCTGTACAATTCTAAGTCCGTAATTTTCAGAAAAAAGCATGTCATCTGAGAGCAGTTGTTTCTACGAAATTTTGTAATAGTTTTTACTGATGCCACCAGAGACATATAACTCTGAAAATACTATTCATTTTATTGCTTTTTAAATTGTACACTTTACGAAACGATAAAGTGAGTTGTAATTATTATTCCTTTTAATTGATTTTACTGCCAAATGAAATACTTTTGGATTAAATTATTTTAAAGTGGGATATCAACAAATTCATCATACAATAAAACAGAAATTCCAGAGAATAAAGTTGAATGAGTTAATCAATGCGAACCAACAGGATTTAAGAATTTTCTTTTTCACATTTACTTTTGAAGAAGATAGAATATAATTCCGTGAAATTCAGTTATTGAGATGAGAATGCAATCAATAATGCAGGCCAACAAGCTAGTCTGTGAAATGAATCAATTCCTATTATAAAAGCTACTAGCACAAAATTATACTCCTGCAAACTAGTAATTAATTGTTTTGATTTTGTATGGATATACTGAGTGTCCGAAAAGGTGACTGAGTGCTCACACTTTACGTACCATTACGTAGGAAGTTGCCTTCCGGGAGTGTAGTTAGAGTTGACCCAAAAGGGGGACACTACTTTCTGTACGGGGGGAGTGGTGCAATGAAATTCGTCTCAAATTTTCGGCAGATCTTTATTTAACTACTAGTTGAATACCTCGTTGCGCGAACAGGATACAAATGTTTTCTCCGACAGGGGCCCCTGGACCCCCGGTCCCACCCACTGGTGCCACTCCTGTGCCTTTGGGAACACCACCGGTAACTGCTAGAAGGCGGTTCTCAAACTTGTTGGAGAGTGTGAGGCAAGATCATTTCAGATAAGGCCACTGCAAGGGAATGATGGATAGGTTCGAATATGCGAACCAGATGGGCATGCATTATGTGTTGGCAAAGAACTGTGGTGTACTTACGTGCTGAAAACGTTTCCTATGCAGGCATCTTCCAAATCTCACCCATCTGGATTTCTTCCTGTATAGGTGATGAAGTTCATTGTTAAGAGACACTGGACGACAACTTCATCGCCAAGATCAGTGGAAATATTTCCAACTTAGCTATATATGTATTTGTAAATACGATTAGCTGCCTTGGTTAATACATACATTCAACACCATCAAAGTGTCACTTTGGTAAATTTAGTTTAAATGCTAGATGGCAATGTCGTGAATGAAATACATTCAACGACCATATGTCACGCCAGTGGGGTGTCCTGTTGGACATGGCCTTCAGGTCGGGGAAACTGTGCCTATCTCCGGTTGGGGAAAAATTTTGTGCCCCGATCACGCAACGGGCTATTCAACTAGTAGATAAATAAAGATATGACTGAAATTTGAGAGGGTTATCATTACACCCTCCCCTTGTACAGAGGTCGTGCAGGGAGACCCTGCCCCCTCGCGGACTGTAACGCCACTTCTATTAACGACGCTGGAAAAGAGACATTCAGATTGCATCGGGCAGTGGCAAACTCTTGCTAGAGAGCTTGTGGGTTATATGGTTGCATTCAATGCAATTTTTCCTTGTTTCTTGATTGCATCGGGCAGTGGAAAACTCTTGCCAGAGAGCTTGTGGGTTATATGGTTGCATTCAATGCAATTTTTCTTCTTTTCCAGATTGCGTCGACACACGGACACGGGCCTAGTCTTCATGGGTCTGGATCCGTACGGTCGCAGCCAGAGGGTGCTGCAGAGGAAGGCGCGTTCATGGCACCCCTCGCCACACGCCTCCGAGGACGAGGAGGAGAGAGAGGAGAGGAAGGCCAAGGTCAAGGCGGAGATCGCGCGACGCAGGCAGCACATCGAGGAGAACTCAAGGCTGCACGACGAGCTGTACAAGGTCGCACGGTTCAGGGATCCGGGAGGTACGTATGTACCGTCATGACATTCTTTCAGCACTGTAGTGCCGGGTGCTCCCGTCACAGGGAAAGTCTGATAAGAAATGCTGAGGATCCTGCTATCCCACCGAGTGGCCAACCCTAGTCTGAAGATGGGAAGTCACCATGTAAATACGCGAGCTCCTCCTGGCGGCATATTAAGTGATGCGGGAAGGTTAACGGCTCTACTCCCGATGATGGGATCTCATAATGGATTCTCTTCATGAGGCGAACCATAACGGGGTCTGTTTTGCCAGATTCTCAGAGTCCAAATTGCTTTCGTGGTGATTTTATAATTCAAGATTATTCGTATATTCGCAGTTTCCTTCATAGATACTACTAAACAATTGTAGATCCCATATCTATATGTCCATATACAGTGAAACCTCTTCGAACGGCCACCACTGCATAGCGGCCACCCCTATAGGAAGGCCCCTATATTACCCCTCTTAACGGCCAATTTTTCGTGGCACGGATTTTTCGGCCCCTAGACCTAATGTTAAAATAGCCCCTAGTAACGGCCACCCAACCCCTCTGAACAGCCGCCGGGTGGTTCGCCCATCCCATTTAACAAACGCATCGGTTAGAGATTTACTTTTTAAACTGAAAAACGAACTTGAAAAAAGTTTTTTTCCGAGAAGGGTAAAAACTTAAAACAGACACAAATTGTATCCTTTTTTCAAAAAATGTAAAAAAATTATTAAATAAAGTACTATTTTCTCATTAGATAAGTCTCAAACTTCATTTTAAATAAGAAATATGTGTCAGACTTGTTTATATTATGTATTATAGCAATTATCTTGTAATTGTAACAAAAACCCTTCAGAGCGGTCACCCCCTCTGAGCGACCAGTTTTTCTCGGAACAGATCGGTGGCCGCTCAGAGAGGTTTCACTGTACATATGTTTTTCTCTGAACTGCTGAATGATGATTTTGTGAAAATGGAATAACCCCCTTATCCTGAAATGCATAAAGGGGTTAAACAGATAGCGAGGAAGACAGGATTCC
>BGPR01003234.1:52366-70604 GCA_013235015.1 Araneus ventricosus
ATGCCAGTTAGCTTTAGTGAGAGGAGACTGAATTCCGCTCAACAACGGTGCCAGTTAGCTTTAGTGAGAGGAGACTGAACTCCGCTAGATATTGCGGTTAGCTGCTTTTGGTGCAGACTACAGCCGACAAGGTACGAGGGATGTTTCGAAAGTAAGTTTCGTCATGCCTTTTCACAAGGAAACTTTATTACAAACAGAAACATACAATGGCATAACAAAATACAAAGTTTTAGCTATTTCTCCACATATTCACCACCGACCAGTGGCGAATCTAGGATTCGGGTCTGGTGGGGGCTGAGGTCATAAAAATTTTGTATCGTCGTGACGAATGTCAAACCCCATGGCTAATGTAAACCAAAACTCTTTAACTTTACAGACTTTACTCATCTGACAATAAGAATCATAAAGAACAATACAATACTTTCTATAATTTAATAAAAATTACAATGAATAACTACCCAAAAAATGTTTTCGACCGCGTTTAAGCTACAAGTACAAGTGGAATGACTACAAAAATAGGAAAATTTTCGAGCCTGTCAAGCCAGAAAGCAATGTTGAAACGTTTTTATTATTTTTTTAAAGAGGAAAATTAAGAAAAAAACAGTTGTAATGATTTTAAATAATAATAAGAATTCTGGCTTGGCTCTGGGAGCTGTAGCCCGATAGCTCTGCCCCCCTGGATTCGCCACCGACATTGATACATTAGTGGTGCCAAAATTCAAGGTACCAACCTGGTAGAAATCGGTGAACAGTGATTCCGTTATCGTCTAAGAACAAAACTTCTCGATTAGAGAGCCCTGGTCTCTCTCGCTACGAATGGCGGACATCAGTTAGGTGAGGGTGTCACAATAGCGTGCCGCATTAATGGTCCCTGAAGTGAAGAAATCAATCAAAATGACACCCATTGCGTCCCAGAGCACTGTCAGCACAACCTTAACTGCGGAGTGCGACATTTTGAATTTTTTAGTTACGAGTGAGCTGGGATGATTCCATGTTACCAGGATGGTTTCTTGAAGTTGATTTCATGGTACGTCAAATGTATCAAAGTCGGTAGCGAATATGTAGAAAAATAGCTAAAAGTTTGTACTTGGTTATGCCATTGCATTTTTCTGTTTGTAATAAAGTCGTCCCACTAACTGGATTAGAGAGGATGTTATCTTCTTCTCTCAACATGGCAATTATCCTGCCTACCTCAAAAGGTTTCACCTGTCTGACAGCGATTATTGCAGTTGTGGTGGAATTGGCACGGAACTTCACTATGCCGCGGAGTGTATTTATACAGTACCTTGGCATATGAGGAAGCCAGCGCCAAACTTCGAACCAGAATGGCTGAAAAGAGTCGCCAATAACCTCGTCTCCAGGCATAAAATTCGTAGGATTGTCAAATTCATAAGCGAAAAAAGAGATCTTTTCCCGTCTCCCTAGCCTTCAACTTTACAGCGAGCTGAACTAAAAAGCTCAATTACCGGACATCCCCCTCCCCTTCAAAAAATAAAGGTATAACAACATCTAAACAAAATAAGGCTATTAGGAACTAATAGTGTAAAAGTGAAAATGCCTGAGCTGTACATAGTGTAAATATTTCTTTCTTTTTGTTTATTTTGTTTTTCTTTTTTTCTTAAATAAAATTCCCATGTCTTGCCCAGCAAACAGTGACCGGTCTGGTCACGGGTACGGGGGTAAGAGACGGCGTTCTGTTCTGTAATAAAGCTTCCTTGTGCAAAAGCATGACGAAACTTACTTTCGGAACGTCCCTCGTATTTTATTTTAGTTTCAGAGAGAGATATCGACTTGCGCCGATGCGTTCGGATACGGATTAGATTACCCCGCCATGGCCTAGGCCGTGCAGGAAAAATGTGATACATCTTATTTTACAATATTTTTTCTCCTTTTTTACAGAGACGGGAAATATCAGTTTCACTGAACGACAACAATAAGTCTAGTTCTTTTATTAGCAGTTCGTGAAGAAGTCCTTGTAATGAGATACGAATATCGGCATTATTTATCAAGTCTTTTAAACTCATTGATTGCCATCCACTAGGCCAGTTCCGATATCCAATGGAAGGTATCCGATGCGTTCGGATACCTTCCTTCAGTCTACTGAGAGATGGCTCTGATAGTTTATGAAATAGATTACCTCGATGTTGAGAGTGAGCTCAGCTAACTGATGCAATCGTTTACTGTTCGCATACTTGCATTTAACTCCAGAATAGTACTATTTTCATGATTTTTTGACTTCGTTAGAGTGATCTCCGCTAACTGATGCAATCGTTTACTGTTCGCATACTTGCATTTAACTCCAGAATCGTACTGCTTTCATGATTTTTTGACTTCGTTAGAGAGTGAGCTCCGCTAATTGATGCAATCGTTTAATGTTCGCATACTTGAATTTAATTCCTGAATCGTACTGTTTTCATGATTTTTTGACTTCGTAAATAGAGTTTGAGTTTGACCATCTACGTTAAACACATAATTTAGTGAAAACGGTACACACATTTTTACTCTCCACCTTACGCGAAGAGATGTTTTAAATCTCTCTGGATGTGCACCAGAAATCAGGTGGATCAAAACAAACTTGAAATTATTGAAGTAATAAGATGAGTGTTCTCCAGTGTTCTCCACCATCCACTGAGAGTTCTCTTTTTCAGGCTCTCTGGTTTATAACATTTTTTTACATTTATCTTAGAGTGGCAATTATCACATACTTTTTTTCTCTGAGAAAGTTGATTATCGCCAGTGGTGTAGTCGCAAAACAAGCAGTGCCGGAACGCTCTAACCTGGGTGACTAAAATCGCGTTGTTTTAAGGACGTTTACACAATTTTTTCTTATTTATTTCTCGTGCAAAAATCAGTGTCGGAAAGGCGTGCCGACTTCACTACACCCCTGATTATCGCATCTTCTCACACTTTTAGTTCACACATGTTCCTGGGAAACAATCTCATTGATACCTTTCGGATGTCCTGGTATTTGCAGTTATCAGAATCTTCCTTATATCTAATAAGACATTTATCTCTTTGTCGAAGCGCTTTCTCGACAAAGCACTTGTTATGAATCGCACCACCTAGAAGAAAACTTATAAAAGAAGAAATTTTGAAATTAATATTTGAGATTCATCAAAGATAAAACCTTTTTTTACTTCTTAAATGAAAGTTATTTGATTCTGATAAGGATTTTTTTCCTTCTTGATTAATTTAATTTAATAAGTTTTTTCTTCTGAAATTTACTTCCTCTTTAATAAGCTTTCATATCAATAAGTACATACCTCTCTCAAACCTTACCATTGTTCTGGAAACTACTGAAGGACCCTCAACTCCTCGTTTGAATGCATCATTTTCGTTTGTGTTTCAGGAGGAGGCTATGTGAGCCCCGCGTACGGTGACCGGCTTTACACGAGCCCCATCTCCTTGGAGAGCGGAGGCTCTTCGCAGGACTCGGCCAGAGACCCGGACCTGGACCAGGACTATTTCCTCCGGAACCAGCGCTACCCCTACTCCTCCACTTTTCCCGCCTACGGGTCCCACAGGAGAAGCGCCGCTCCCCACAGGTGAGCAGCACTAGCATTTTCAAAAGGCCTATTGCAGCCAGTGCAGCCCAAATTCATCCACTCTGAGACCAATTATCTCAAAAGCTATCACAGCTTGAAGAAAAATCAAAGCATCCATTTGTAGGGAATGGTACTCTCTTTAATATATGAAATCACATGTAATTTGAAAATTGAATAGTTTTCGAGATATTAACTGAGGAAAACTAAAAAAGGAGGAGGAAATCCAAGATGGAGGCAGCATTTGAGACCCATTATCTGGGAAATTATTAAAGCTGGAAGAAAACTAAAAATATGTATTTGTAGGGAAATTTGCGCTCTTTAATTTGTTAAATAAATTGTAATTTGAAAACTGAACAGTTTTTGAAATATTCAGGAAAAACTAAAAAAGGGGATGAAATTCAATATGGCGGCGCGAGCTCACCCCCCAGGACGGTGGACTTTTAGTATGTTCATCATAAGCCCACCTTGAACTCGTGTACCAATTTTCAAAATTATATGATTTAATTTTTTTTCCATCCCCATTTTGAACCTTCGTTGATTGGACTAGATTGTGCGTCGAAAACTACGGACGACAGCATCACTCAGGATTGCTTTTACACGCCTTAGGACTACACGAGGTGTTCCGAAAAACGTCGAAAAAATGAAAGGGCAATTCAGGCGCATTATTAATATCCAAAATCACATAACAACATACGTGCTCAAACACCATCTGGAGGCAGCAGATGACATTTAAAATAGTATTTAATAAACGACGACGAAGAAGCACCTTTCTACAATATTTTATTTGGAACAATACCTTTAAAACAGATGGTAGAAGTTTTTGGCAGACGCACTGATACTCCAATTACATCAACGCTGCATGGAATGTCACACTTTCGTAAAAATATCAGGCACATTTCGAATAAATCTTGCTGCCTCCGAGAGTTTTCGTATTAAGCCCTCCTGCGACGAAACTGGTGTATCATATACGAGCCTTTTCAGAAACGCCATAAGAAAAGTCTGAAAGGGACAAATCTGGTGATTGAGGTGGCTATGCGATTGGTCCACCACGACCAATCCAGCGCCTGGGAAAAGTAGCCAACAGATCTGTTTGTACTTGTCTGCTGTTGGAGTCAGTTGCTGGATTTGATCCATCGCCTTGGAAAAGTAGCCAATAGATCTGTTAATACTTGTCTGCTGTTGGAGTCAGTTGCTGGATTTGATTCATAGCCTTGGAAAAGTAGCCAACAGAACTGTTCGTACTTGTCTGCTGTTGGAGTCAATGGCTGGACTTGTTTGCACCCTTTCCTATTTTTTCAAATCAATAAATTTTTCGATACTTATTTTGACTTCTCCATGCTGAGAATATCGAATACTTTATATATATATATATATATATATATATACTTGATAATTTTATTTATTGTGTAGAAAGTGGATTTTTATCTAGTAAAAATTGTTAATCTCATCTTAATACGAAAATTGGATGCATTTGGGCAGTGTTATGTCGTGGCCCAGTGTTACAGGGGTCTGATCAAAGATCAACAGACTTAAAGAAGTCACAGAATTCCAGCATTTTAAAATTTAATAAGAATCTTGAATTAAGTGCTATTTTACAATGTTATATACCTGTAGTATATACAATTTCAAGAACGAAGATAAACAAGTCCCGAATATAGATCGCGAGAGTCAATAACAAGCGTAACTTGACTTCGTCGAAGTTACAACGGTGAGTATACTCGGAGATGCAACTTTATCGTTAAGTTCATGGAACTATGAGAGTTCAGCAGTCGATAGTAACTCAGGGCGAGTTTTGGAAAACACCGAGGATTGGTATATGACATCAAGGTATTAAGAACTCTCGATGGAATGCAGCAATCCACCACAGGGATGCTTCTAGCCAGGTTTAACTAATTATTACTAAGGATGAGTAGGAAAGATACCGAGGGTCGGAATATGACATCGAGGTCTTAATGGACGCTCGATAGAATGCAACAGTCCACCAAAGGGACTAGTCCAGCCAAGGGTTTGTCTAACACGGGGTCAAAAATACGCCCGTTTCGTCTAAGTTTGCGGATCTCGAAATCAACACAACGGAGTTAGCTCTGCGTGTTTACATTTCATCTTTTTCTCTCTCTTCTCCACGTTTCCTCTCTTCTTAAAAACCTTATCGTCAGAGGCCAGGGGAGTGGCTGATGAATTATTTCTCGGTGATTCGTCCTCCAGCTGGACAAATCACCCAACCACCGTCGTGTGCCTTCCTCCATGGTGTTGATTGGAGGCGGTCAACTCTTGCGTAAGGCCGGGCAGATTTATTACCCACTTCGTTCCTCTTGCGTTGCTCCGGGGACTTCGCTGTATGGTCTTCTCTGTCTTGGGAAAGAGGTAGGGGAGACGTCACAGCAGAAACTCCAAACACACATTTTCAAATATAGATGTTTTCATCGGCATTATAAGATACATTCCAATGCTGTATTTTTCCGAAATTCGTTATTGCATTATACTCCTTTGTGCAAGCTGATCCAATTGGGCAAATTTTGTTATGCAAACTACACAAGTCGCATTATCTAGCAGAGACGTATGCAGTTTTTATTTTTTAGTTGTTTTTACCGCCTTACATTAGAATTTTTCATACAGAACACTCATTTATATTCTCATTGGGAGTAAGTATTATATCTATAAAAGAAAACTGATCAAACCGGATTGGAAATGACATAGAATAGATTTAAATTCTTTGGATATACTGCGACCATTTAACCCTTTTAGTCCCAGTAATGCCATTTGGAATCATCATTTTCATTATTTTTTTGATCGGCATCTAAACATGCCTCTGGTACCAAATGGACATCATTAAATTCTTCGCATTTTCCTCTTTTCAAATATATTTTTTATTCTTGCCAATAGATGGCTGCACTATCGATTTTATCTATTCCGACATTCCCTTTTTGAACTTCACTTTATTCAGCGACAAAAGTCAAAATAAATTAAATTTTAACATAATTCAAATGAAATTACGGGTGCAATTTGATTCTTCTTACTTTTAAATATGTTAAAATATTTTATTTCATCTTTTTTTAATTATTTAAGAAGAATAATGTTCCGTTTTTTGTTTTTCTTTCGTAATTTCTTTTCTTTTTGAACTTTCACCTTATGCCAAAAATGAGTGCATTTACCAAATTTCAGAATTTTTTTAATGAATAATTCTGTGCTTGGGAGTGAAAGGCTTAAGGATGAAAATTATTGCAACTAACAGAGAGTTAAATACAATTTTCAACAGTGAATCTGAAATCTGTAGAATGGCAGTTGGTTAATGATTGCATTACTATGAAATCGATATTCTTTTACGAAATTCCAAAGCAAGAAGAAAATATCAAATTGCAAAAATTTTAGATTCAAAATTCAAAACAAGATCAATCGATGCACTGTCAAAATGGAATATACATACAAGACATTACCGCATGCCTTTTCTATCGTCCTGTTATTCTGTTTTAGTCATTTTTAGTGAGCGCACAAAAAAAATTACAAATCATCACTATCCCAGATAGGAATTTTAGTTTGCAGCAATCTTGCTCTGCAAATCTACAAGCTTGCAGCAAGTTTGACACGGCAAGAGCGCAAGCTTGAAACAAATTTGAAACAACTTAACCCAAACGAGTTTGTCACGACGCGTCAAACTTGTCACATCAAACTCATTGCAAAAACAGAGTACGAAGACAACATCAGATTCGAACCCCCGATATCCCGCTTCCTAAACCTGTCTTCTTAACCACTCAGCCAACTAGACTCTGGGAGGAGAAGATAGGTTGCGCTAATAAATCGTGCATCTATACGATTTATTTTCAACTGTTTTCTTGATTTCATTAATTTTTTAAATTTTGAGTTGAGAATATGATTTGAAGTAAAAGAGAGAGCAACTTTCGCTAATATCTATGTTTTGCTAGTAGAATAAATTATGAAATTAGGGTTCAAAAGTAATTACTTTTAAAATGGGACAAAATGTAATTTATTATTTTTCAACAAACATTGACTGTTTTTTAGGTTTAATTTTGTTTATGAGCGTTAAAATTTTAACATTAAGAAAAAGGCGATATATAGTTTTCTTTAAAGTGCGAGAGCTATATAGTAAAAAGATGGAGAATTTTTAGATTTTTTTAATAAAAAGATCTAGTTAGTTTTTTACAAATTATCATTGATTTATTGTATTAATAAAAAGAAGGTCGGTCTAGGAGATGGTATTAAAAATCGGATGTTTTTTTTTAAAACAGAGACAAATATTATCTGTAAGTGTGCTATATCATCTTTGCAGTAAACTTGTTTTCCAATCGTGGTGTGAAATTCGTCATGACTTCTTCACAGCAAACTTGCTTTGCAAGTGGGTTGGTCGATTATGCCTCGTCACTTTGCAGGAAGTTTGCTGCAAAGTTGCCACATCAAGTTTGTCATGACAATCTAATATCAAGAAAACTCAAACTTGCTGCAAGTGTGCATGCTATCTGGAATATTTCGCGTATGATAAGATTTATGTGAACACTGATTCATGATTTAGTTGTGTTTAACCGAGTGTTTTCGTTCTTTTCCAGTTCCTATTACACGTACAACCCCTGGTCATATGATTACGCGGAAGATGACCTGCTCATGGACGGGGGTACGTACGACTACAGCGACATGGCCGCGACCGACTCAGAGACCGACCTAGCACCGATGCCCCTCCTGCCCGACATGCCCACCCGGTCCAGGAAGCTGCTGCACGACCTTGGTAGCACCCCGCTAGGACCGACCAGCTACGACAAGCACTACCAGCACTACCGCTCGCATGGTGAGTTCAATTGGAGCAACAGTAGCTGCTTTTTTCCCATTTTACTGCACGAATTATTGTAAATTAATGTGATTGCAATTCCAATCCACCAGAGTATGGATTTCGGATCTTGAAATAATTCGGATCTCAAACTCGACTCATTAAAGATAATCAAATTTTGCTTCCTACATGCGTTGTAATTTCGATTGTTTTGGTTTGCAATGGAAATTCGCTTCATGAAATGTTTTAAAATCCACAGAAATAATTACTAATTTGAATATAACATAAATCTTGACTAACATTCTAATCTTGATACAAACAATAACAATTTGGCTGCCAAACCTATTTGAACAATTCTAACATTCTCGAACAATCTCGTTTCACTAACAGGCCAACCTGTACATTCCCAATGTGTCATAGAAACACCAGAAAGAGAGCATCAAAACATAAGGCTCCGTGGCAGTAGGTGATATCTTGGAGGCTCGGATGACTCACAGACGAGGCGGGCTGAAACTTTCCGGCAGCGAAATTCTTAATGCAACGATAACACATTGGCTGCCAAACCTATTTGAACAATTCTAAGAGCGTCAAAACATAAGGCTCCGTGGCAGTAGGTGATATCTTGGCCGCTTGGATGACTCACAGACGAGGCGGGCTGCAACCTTGCGGCAGCGAAATTCTTAATGCAACAATAACTCGTTGGCTGCCAAACCTATTTGAACAATTCTAAGAGCGTCAAAACATAAGGCTCCGTGGCAATATGTGATATCTTGGCGGCTCGGATGACTCAGAGACGAGGCGGACTGCGCGAAATTCTTAACCTTTTGCGGCTCAGTGTGCCAGCTGATGGCACACCTAATTTCGCTCGCTTCTCAACCGTTAAATTCAACTATAAATGGAAAATAATAGGTTTAGGATAGGGCTAATAGTACTCCTTTTAGAATATATAGAGCAGCCTTATGAAATTTCGTTTCGGAAGAGGAATTATTAGAGATCAAGTTTAGGAAAATTCCTTAACTCAGAGATAAGAAATATTTTCAGTTCTGGACGTTTACAATTTTAGCAAATTAACTCGAAAAATTTCCTCCAATATTCTTGAAGTTTTAATTTATTATTTTCTGGAAGATTCAAAAAAAATTTTTGAGTGTATCAGGGTGGCTGTATCTAAGGGGCTCTCATATGAGGGGAGTGACCCCAAAGGGGGACGACCTCCCCCCCTCGAAATGAAGTAATTTTTTTATAAAAATTTCTGTAGATTCTATGTCTAGACAATAAACTAAACCCATTCATAGTGTTTTTTCATCATATTTCAAAAAATTTAATGCCTTGCGCCGCAAAGGGTTAATGCAACAACAACATGTCGGCTGCCAAACCTATTTGAACAATTCTAAGAGCGTCAAAACAGACCACCAGAATTCAGAAAAAAGCAACATTATTCAGAAAAAAGCAACATTAACCAAAATCCCAAAAGCGAACTCTGAAATCGACTTCCTCTCCTCCGGCGATTCCTTCATTTACCTCCAGCGATCTCTAATATCTGTTTTGAAAGAGTTCTCTTCTCTTGCAAAGAAGAACTCTCTTTCTTGTCCACTCCCTTGACTTTTATCCCAATTCCTTCCAAACAGAGTCTGTCCACTATCAGTTAGCCTGGCGCAGGTCATTTTTACCTGTGTAATTTCTCAGATAATCTTAGCTTTAATCATTGGCGATTCAAGTTGACAGAGTACTGCATATATTTATAGAACTAATAACTGCCAAAACCATAAACTGCAGTGACACATTCATCACGCGTTCGTAGAAGAATCGCATGTTTAAGCTCATATGCTAAAATTAAGTCATTTCTAGACTATGATGCAAAAATGTCAGGGAATCCATAAACATTTCAAATGTTCTCTGGAACCTTGGTTGCATCAAAAGGACAAAACATGCCCAAAACAGGAGGTTCCATCTAATTAGATAGCCGGAAAAAAACATTTGAAGGGCCAAGGCGCGCAGAAACGCGTATGACGTCAGTCTAGATTGATGCAGTTTTCTTCGCAATATTAACTTACAATAGAACGTTCGCTGCTACGACTCACTCCTGACATTTGGACATTCTATTTAATTAGATGACCCCCTTCTCTGCTATCTCTGAACTATAGTAGAGAAGGAGTCATAGATAATAGGTGTGAATCACAAGCGATTCACAGTGGCAGACAACGGGATAAACTACTGTATGTCCGCCACGAGAACTATCGCCGCCAAATTGTCTTGTTTACGACTGTCGCTGTAGCAACTGGTTATGCTAGGAAAGATCCATTTCGAATAGGAGGAATCCAACGGAAATCGGAGTTTTTTATTTTCTGTGCCAGTTTGCGGTGGAACGCATTTGAATGAACTTGTACCTACTAGAAATGGATTCTTCCTACGATAATCTGTTTCTATAGAGACCGCCGTAAACTATACAATTTGGCGGCGATAGTTCTCGTGGCGGATATACAGTAGTTTATCCCGTTGGCTGTCACTGTGAATCGCTAGTGATTCACACCTATTATCTTTGACCCCTTCTCTACTATAGTTCAGAGATAGCAGAGAAGGGGGTCATCTAATTAAATAGAATGCCCAAATGTCAGGAGTGAGTCGTAGCAGCGAACGTTCTATTGTAAGTTAATATTGCGAAGAAGGCCGCATCAATCTAGACAGTACTCCCTTTCCTTATTAGCACAAGATGCTCTAAGGAATTCATACGATATCTTTACGATGTTGTGAGGCATTCAGAATGTCGTAACAACATCGTAGAGATCTTGTACTAATAGGGTTGGTACTGTGCAAGACTTTCCAATGGATTGAATACCCATTCACTGCAATAACGAACACTTTTAAATGAATCTCAGTTTTTTTCTTTGTCATATAATCGGAATGAGAGTCGTTTTGTCTCCTCCCTGCAGGTGGTGCTCAGTACGACGATTACGTAGAGGACCGTCGCCCCCCTCCTCAGCCTTCGGGGGACCACCAGCACAGCAACAGCCACCTGCGAAAAGCTCAAGTAAGAACGTACGCACAACTATTCTTTACTCCTTTGTGTTGGCTTCTTGCTTTCGCGGGAGTTTCATGTTTCAGAGAAGCTGCGCGGAGGATTCAAATGGTGGCTAAGCATATATCACACGGACAGCTATCGTGCTCTGTTTTCGTGAGCATGAGCGCGATGCCACTCACCAAAAACGTTTGTAGCACGTGACGCATTGAGACAACCGGTCAGACAGGATTTCGGTCGTCGTTGGGGCGAACTACGTCACCGTCAAAGTCACTCCCGATTGGTTTGAATTTTCGCTGATGACGATTTTTCGTCACCATCCTGTGCATTTTCAAGCCGGTTAAATACAGCCCACGATTTCCGTCATCTTGTCTGACCGGTCACGTGCTGCGAACTTTTTTGGTGAGTGGCATTGCGCTCATGCTCACGAAAACGGAGCACGATAGCTGTCCGTGTGATATACGCTTAGCTGCGTTTTCAAGCGCATGAGCTTGCTTTAGCCATGTTGAATCAATTAGAAAAGAGGGGTCAATCTGTGGAAAATTTAAAAATTATTATAGTTAACGCTCAAAATAGAGGTAATCTTTATATTTGAAGGGAATTTGATTTCATTATGCATGTTACCTACAAAGTATATGATATGATATACATAGCTATTATGAAATATTGGATGAAATCAGTTGTTGATTATTAAGTATATTAACTAGCCATCATAAATTAATTAATGATAGATATTTAGAAAATTCAATAAAATGGCAATTCATTTCAAAACTAAGCAAAGAACTGTTCTCTTTCATATGGTGTTTACTTAATAAATATTCATATTATTTATTTATCTATTTTAAAGAAAAGAAAATTACAGAGAAAACTCCATTTACAAAGTGCTGACAAACACACAAAGAACAAAAGTCACAATGAGTAAATAAAAAATAAAAAATATATATGCCTTAGAAAGCAAAAAGTAAACCACAGAGAATGCATAAAATCATAAAACTTATGCAAACGTATCTATAATTAAAAACGAAAACACATAATCACAAAACTTTAAGATACACTATGACACCAAAAGACGTATTTTTTAAAAAATTTAAAGTTCATTTCCAAAAAGTAAGGGTCAAAAAGTCAAAACACGCAAACACCGAGTCTAATAAAAAACACACCATTAATTTAAAAGTATAAAAACGTAAATACACACTTGAGATTAAAAAAAAATACAACACTTAAGATAAAAATAAATCAAACACGGCGCCAAAAAACTGGTCGAATACATAAGAACACGGAAAATCAAATAGCATAAAAATCTAGAATGTTGTAGAAAGGCAAAATTAAACATGTCATGTATTTAAAAGATGCAAACATTTCGACTTAAAAATACCAAGAGACATATTAAAAATGTCAAGTTCATCAGAGAACGTGTTAAAAATTTATAAAACCTATATAACGAGAGCCTGTTAATATAATTAAATTTTGAATCTAAATTTGGAAAGGAACTCTGGTTTCTTAAAAATCTGGCGGGCACAGCGAAATCTATTGAGCTCATTATATCATTACATCATTATTATTTCATTGCGCCTTTGTTTCTGATACCTCTTAAAGAATTCATCATTCAAAACTTACAGTCTTGATGATTTTATGCTTTCACGTAAGAAACTTATTTAAAATGGATTAACTTTGCATTATTATGAAACTTAAAGAAACTAACTTGTTATTTTGCTTCGTGCTTTTCATTTTATGCTTTAACGGGGTCATTACTCTGTAATATAGCTAGTTGAACCACAGAACACGACTTTATTTAACGGATTTTTTACTTTAATGGTAACATATGCAAACATGTCAGAGCTTCATGGCGTGTTCCACGGTCATTTCAGGACCTAGAAAATGTATCTCCCATGCAACATCTCTGAAACTAGTTTTTGTATCATGATTTGAGTTACTTTAATTTTCAGCAATGACAATTATGCTTGCAGCTGCAATATATGTCTTCAATGCAATGTTAAAAAATTGTTTTATTCATTTTTTGCAAGATTCATTCATTATTATTTTTAATCAATGAGTAAAATGCTTTTATTCCTTGACAGATCTTTTTATATGAAGTTTACAATCTAATTATGGCATTTTCTAAAGTAGCATGTTTTACCTAAATATTCGTGACATAAAAGAAGAAAGCAATTTTTAGACATTTAACAAGCTTCTTTTGCCTAAATATTCGTGACTTAAAGCAAGAAAGCAATTTTTAGACATTTAACAAGCTTGTTTTGCCTAAATTTTCGTGACATAAAACAAGAAAGCAATTTTTAGACGTTTAACAAGATTTCGTATAGGAGATGCTCCAAGTCACTGGAAATAATATTTGATTCGGTTATCGCATGTTGTTAAATTCAAACGTCATTAAAAAAAAACAATGTGGCCATAAATATTGTGAAGTGACAAAGTATATGTTGCTGCATCTTGGGTACAGCCTACCCTATTTTTTCCTGAGCCATTCATAAAACGGATTTGTAATCTTGAGATACTTTTCTAAATTTTGAAGGAATCTAGCTTTGTCAAGACTGCTCAGATTTCGCAATCTGAAATACAGGGTACCCATATAAATCATTGTCTGAGTTTTCCTACCTAATAACTTTTGATTAAAGAACATGACCATAAATATTATTACACTAGAAGAAGATGTGCTTTAAGCTTGCCAACAATATCTCAAATCTGATTGTCAGTGCTTAAGAAATAAAAAAAGCATAAAAAACAGACATTATGAATCTATTGGCACTAACTTTCGCTTTGCAAAATATATAAATATTCAATTCCAAAATTAAGTACAGAAAAGAAAGAACCTTTTAAACGAAAACGAAAGTTAAGATCTCCCGGAAGTGGAAAAATAAATTAATTATAATTAATTAAATATTTGCGGTTTGAATTGTGTTTAATGTCTCGTGTCTTTGTCTCGCCCTCCATCGTGCAAATCTCTCTCTTGCTAATCTTCGTTTCCTTGCAGTGGGATCTTCTCTATCCATATTGTTTACCAACAATACTTGAACGCTTTTTCTTTCAAAGATAAGGGAAATTCACTTCCTCCCTTCGAAAACCGCTCCGGATTCTAAAAAATCCTTGCTTCCCCGCTCCGAATTCTAAGAAAAGAGACCCCTTTCCTGTTCCCTTCTGAGCGAGCCACTTTTGGCATGTCGCCACGCCCACATTCCTGGAGCGTTAGAGGCCTCCAGACGGTGTTCATATTATAGATATTCATAAAGTGCAAATCAAAAAGGTTTTTCCATTAACACAGAAAAAAATTAAGCAATTTCCACTTGGCAGTCTTTCACGGCACATACCCCATCGACACTTGGCATGGAATTGAGTTCAGTCTATATGTGTTATGTGCCACGAAAGGCTGCAAAACTTTTGTACTAAAGTTTGTTTGGTAACTGCCACCTGTTAGAAGTTTTGCTGTCCTTATTTCAACCAAGATACTTAAATACTCTTTTACACTCCATTTCTAAACTCAATTTCCAAACAGGTGTCGATGGGCTACATGCCGCATATAGAAATTTTCTTAACTTTATTTCGGTTATTTAAAAAAGCTCTTTGAGTTGCACTCTATGAATATGTAGTAATATTTATCCTCATGTTTTTTAATCAAAAGTCATGAGATAAGGTAACCTCGGCAACAATTTATGAACACCCTGTTTAATGCACAAATTATCAAACTTTAGGGGCAAACAGAGCAGATGATACTCAACAGAACTTAGCAGATGATACTCAACAAACTTTACCCGGTTTCATGTGTCTTAAATATAAACGATACATACAGTTAAAGGCTAGTGCGAATCAATACCACGTTGGCAGGACTGTGCTCTAAAGCATGGCATCTAACATGAAAATTCATATTTATTGAAATTTAAGTCTGTGATTTCTTTGAAGAATTGTATCTGCTAAAATGAAAAAAACATTCATTTCCTTGGACTGGCAATTTTGTAATAATTTTTATTTCATTCATTTTGAATATATTACTATGCTTTTGACTCTTCTGTTTTATTTTTCGCTAGCGCAAACGATCTGTACAGTACAATCATTTTCTTCTGAGGCGTATTTTCGATAAACTATTAATTTAACTTTTGAATCACTGAAAAGTTTTGAAGTATTGCATTCCTTTTATATATCTCTTCAATCAGATGTATTGCTTATTTTTTGTTTGCTATGAGATACACGACTCTGTCATATTAGTATTGCAAATACATACTTAACGAAACGGTATATCACAGAAATGATATTCTTTTTCAAAAATTTTAGTTCTGTCTTTAAAATAGAAAATCTTATCCCTGCAATGAACAACCCATATCTCTCATTTTTCATATTTCTGAAATAATTTTTGCTTATTCTTAACAAAGAATATTGCAGAAATGCTCCATCCCAAGACTGACTTCCTAAACCTTTTCCACTAACGGCGCCTTTGCGGGTTTCAAAAATATTTCTGACCTAGTTTCAGCCAAAAATATTTTGCCACCGCCGCAGAAGTGGAAAACCAATGTGAAAATGTAATTTTAATTAATGGTAACTAAAAAGAAATTTAATTGAAAATAGTTATTTAGTTAATTTTCAATAAAATCTTTTAAGTCAATAATATCTTCTTAACTATTTTCCTCATGAAGAACCTAAAGCGAGAAGGCAATCAGACAGATTTATGAGACCAATGTTTCTCTACACCAGGGGCTCCCAACCTTCTTCCCCTCGCGTACCCCTTGATTAGTCTTTTTTTTATTTTCGTGTACCCCAACAATCATATCTCCCCCCCTTAAAACCATCCGGTTATACAAAGAAGTTTTTATCAATAATGTTAAGGGCCTAGGTAAGCTTAAGAGTCAAATGACTGGAATTAATAACATTTGCAGGACTTATTTTTGATTTTACGTTTAATTCCATTTTTACAATAGTATTAGTTCAAAGTGAAAACAGATTAGATTAATATTGTAATAATTTCGCATTAACTTATAAGGATACCTGAAAATTACATTTCCTTTTGCTTCTTCCTTTCTTATTTGGAGGTTAGGTTCAGGACATGCACAACTTTCACTTTTACTTTTTATACGACCTTGGGGAAGCAAAACTCTAACATTTTTATTCACTTATGTTTTCTTGTTTCCGCCATTACCGACTTTGAGTTCGCGTACCCCTAACTGGTTCTACGACCCCTAACTGGTTCTACGACCCCTAACTGCTTCTACGACCCCTAACTGGTTCCAGGGGTACGCGTACCACAGGTTGGGAACTCTGCTCTACACGATCTCATTAGGGGTCGCTGCCAGCAGTTTAAGAACCCTTTATCTATGTTGTGTAGTGCAAAAAATGTCAAGATGGTCTTGAACAGTGGCGGCGACTCGGGGGGAGGGGACTGCCCCCCTTTTCTGCTGAAAAAAAATTAAATTTTCATTTCGTTCCTGCGGCCTAAAACTATGAATTATATACATAAAAAAGCAATAATGTCCGGGAAAGCTGGCTAACTTTGTACCTAAATTTTTAAATTTTGTTGTCTATCTGCTATACTTTCGGGTACTTTTATGTATTTAGAAACTTTTTACCCCCATCTTTTGGCACCCATTCGCCGCCACTGGTCTTGAATATTTTTTTAATGGTCTGATGCCACGAAGGAAAATATTCTTCTGTTAAAGCTCTTTAGTATCTTTGAAACTTTTCGGTGATTCTAATATTACCAAATCGCAATGAGATGCTTGAAAATAGTACAATATAGAAAAGAATGTCTTCTCTTTGTGTCCTGAATGATTGCATTGCTTTCGTTAGCAGAACTCGAAAACCAGTCAGAAGTACGACTTTCCTGTAAAAAGAATATTGCTCACCAGAGATCCCAAGGACCGTTCCGTCAGCGGTGAGTAGGAGCACATTTCCTTGCATATTTCCCAAAAATTTGTGTTTCGCCGTTAACTATGTTTTTGAACCTTGATTTATCATATGTTCTACAACAATAATAGCCGTTGTTCAGACGATTTAGATTTACTGAAAAGCCAACTTTACAGGGTTTATACCCTGCCGATGACCCACACTATTAGTAGTGCGGGATTCTTCTCCTTATCTTTGTAGGCAGACTTGGTGCAAACAGCTTCTTGTTAAGGTGAGGAAAATTCTTCTCAAGATGAGGGAATTTGTAAAAAGATTTGCATTTTAGTATTATCTATGTTTTTGAACCTTAATTTATCCCCAATTAATTGCTGATCTACAACAATAATAGACGTTATGAAGACGATTTAGATTTACTGAAAAGATAATGTTACAGGGTTTATGCCCTGCCGATGACCCACTCTAATAGTAGTTCAGGATTCTTCTCCTTATCTTTGTAGACAGACCTAATGTAAACAATTTCTTGCGAAGGTGAGGAAAATTCTTCTCAAGATGAGGAAATTTGTTTAAAAAATGCGTTTTAGTACTACCTATCTTTTTGAACTGTTATTTATCTTCAACTAATTGCTGATTCGAATCTTTCTCTTCCGTTATAAATATTCAGATGAAGTAAATTTACTTAAAGTTAACTTTTAAAAAGTTTATATGCCACCAGAATTGCATACTAATCTTATAGCTGGAAACTTCTTCAAAACTGTATAGATAAATCTGGTGGACAATTTTTATGGACAAATTTAGTATGGCTAAATTATGAATATTTCAAGTAGTTTGAAATATGCTGAAGTTTTCTCAGAGCACTCCTGTATCATCTAGATTGTTTACTGAAAAACTATAAAAATCAGTTAAAAATTGGAATAAGTTTGAATTCAGAGAGTGGTGTGTAAAGTTTAACACGCATTCAAGATGGTGTCAATTCCTACGGAATGATACTCAACTTTCATTTTGACAGGATTGGTACCAACGTGTTGACACTTTGCCATTCTTTTAACCCGCAGTGAAAGCTAT
>BGPR01003234.1:71839-104966 GCA_013235015.1 Araneus ventricosus
CAATAAAAGTATGGATCTCGACTCATAATTTAAGAAATCATCTCATTTTAATACATTGACAACAGCAGATGAAAATTTTTGCTGTTTGCATTACATGCAAAAGATTCCGTATAAAAGATTGATCGTCGCATTAATTGATCATGAATTAATTTCAATAATGAATTAATTCTTTAATGTATTTGGTGATATCCTAACACTGCACGAATTTTCTACTCTATAAACTGCTCTCTTTCCGCGAACACTGCTCTATAAATATCTATAAATAAATGGTGTATGTCTCAATTTAGATAGTTATAACTGATTTAAAATGATAATCAACGTATGAAACAAATACGATTCACACATATCATCTATCAGATGAGCCCTTCTCTTCCTTTGTCAAGAGATAGTAGAGAAGAGGGGGAATCTAATTAAAGAGATGGTGCGAATCTCAGGCGTGAGTCATGGAAATCATCAGAAATATGGCTTTATTTGTGTCGTTCAGATGTGGCGTGAATTAACAAGCGATTCCTGCGTGTTTCAGGTGATCAAGTTCTGGAGTGGAATGGCGTTCCTCTGACAGGTAAAACTTACGAAGAGGTCCAGAGGATCATCGCATCGTCCGGAGACGAAGTGGAAATCGTTATTCGAAGGTCAGTCAGGATTTTTCTATACATTGGTATTCAGTCATACATTTGCTATACATTGGTATTCACTCAGACATTTGCTATACATTGGTATTCAGTCAGACATTTGCTATACATTGGTACTCAGTCAGACATTTGCTATATATTAGTATTCAGTCAGACACTTGCTATACATTAATATTCAGACAGACATTTGCTATACATTGGCATTCAGTCAGACCTTTGCTGTACATTGGTACTGAGTCAGACATTTGTTATACATTGGCATTCGTAATTATTTCACATACCGCGATTGAATATCAAGCCATTTCAAGAGGAGAGAGCTTCATCTCTACTAATAATAAAGGAGAATGTGTTGCGTGTCTGTGTGTCGGTCATCTACAGGGCAGACCGCTGGGACTAGAGCTACCAAATTTGGCACGAACATTCTTTGGAGGGTGGGAATGTGCACCTCGAGGACTTTAAGAAAATTTTTTAATTAGAATTTTAATTAATTAAAAAATAAACGAAATTTTGGCGTTTTACCTTAATACCTTCCGAAAGTATTACAGCACAAAAACTGTTTTTACGCCATCTGAAAGTGCAAACAATTACCATTTCAATGATATCAGTTAAGTTGCCGTATATTTTTTTCTAATTTAACAACTTTTTAAACATGTTTTTTGACTTAATTTACAACAATAATTTTCATTGTTGCAACGCATTTCAAACCGTTTTCGTTGTTTAAACAAATATTTAATTGCGTGTTTCTCTACCATTGTTGAAAGCTAAGAAAATATCTTACTGGATTTTACTTTCTTCTTGTATTTGATAATTTTTTCTGTGAAATCTGTAAAGGAAGTCCTCAAGATAGTTAGTATATAATGAAATAATCTAGTAAACTGCAAGATTATAGTTGTCATGTTTTAATTCTTTTTATCAGCGTGTTTTAAGCCAACTAGCATGCTCCTGGACCTAAAATGTGCCGTGCCAATGTAATGCTGAAATCAACTGCGTATTTTACGTTAATGTAGACAAGCAACAGAAAAAGAGTTCAAGGCTACGAAATGAACACGGATTAAATGTCTATAGCAATTTGAAGTTTAAACCTACTTTTCAAGGGTACCATGAATATAAACTTATTTAGAAGCGATTCAGTTGAAATTTTATTTCTGACGATCAAGCTGGTCGCCGAAGGCGGCTAGTATTGAATAAATGGGCCTCCTTTGTTGAAAAAATATGGTCTTATAGCATGAAAAGTCTTTAATAACTTAATCGATTAACGCCCAGCATCCTCATTTGATGACATGATAGGCATATTTTCACTTCTTTAGCTAAACCGATCGTATTCTATTGTATCTCTTTTTTTGCTTTTCCTAGCTAGTCACTATGTATTCCCAATCTCGTAAACAATTTTCAACTGTCATATGCCATCAGTTAGCCACATTTTCAACACAAAGTGTCGTCATTTTGAATTCTTTGACATATTTTCGAGGTAATGAAAGAAATTCGAAAGTAAACTTTATTCTTTGATATTTAACTTTATTTTAAAATTCTTTTAATCTGTTTCTGTAAAGAAGTTCTTAAAATGATTTTCTACCTCATTTTCAATATCTTTTTTCTAGAAAACAAAACAAATATATTTATTTTACTTTAATTCTGCTTGACACTAATCTTAATCTTGGTGTTTCTAACATGTATTAAAAGAGTTTTACTGAAGTCCTTACTCAGTGGATTGCTAAGTAGCAGTGGCGAATCTAGGATTCGGGTCTGGGGGCAGGGGCTGACGTCATAAAAACTTTGTATCGTCGTGATGAATGTCAAACCTCAAGGCTAAAGTTAACCAAATCTCTTTAACTTTACAGACTTTACTCACCTGACAATAAGAATCATGAAAAACAATGCAATACTTTCGATAATTTAATAAAAATTATAATGAAATAACTAGCCAAAAAATGTCTTCGGCCGTGTCCAAGCTACAAGTAGAAGTGGAATGACTACAAAAGTAGGCAAAGTTTCGAGCCTGTCAAGGCAGAAAGTAATGTTGAAACGTTTTTATTATTTTTTTAAAGAGGTAAATTAAGGAAAAACAGGTTCTAATGATGTTAAATAAAATCAAGAATTCTGGCTTGGCTCTGAGGGGGAGCTGTAGCCCGATAGCCCCCCCCCCGGATTCGCCACTTCTAAGTTGTGACGTCTGTAAATATTGCATGTAATCGTTCTTCGTGTTACGGTATGGTATGTGCTTGTTTTCATATTATGTCATGTATATTTTCCTATATGTGTCGAATTCCATCATTCCCTTAATTCGTCATGTATACCTATGTTAAAAAAAGAAAATTGCATCTATTCACCTAAGAACGACTCTCTTGGCTGGGCCCAACCAAAGTGTACGGTACGGCGCCAACTCGAATTTTTTTTTGGCCAATAAATCACCAAATGTGGTAGGTAACCCAATGGTTTTCTATTGCAACCTTGGCGATTTTTCCATGATTTGGCACCAGCTTGGCGAGGTATGTACCGTACACTTTGGTTTTACCCTTGGCTGTAGCTAAGGGGGTGTAATTAGTGTGAAAACACGAGTGTATTCTCGAAGCTTGATTTCGTTCTCTTCGTGCAGCGACTTCAACATGTTGAGTTCTCGTTCCTCTTCCCATCACCATCACCACCACCAGCACCCTCAGAACCGACTGTCTCGCAGCAGCGGCGGGGAGCGACACGGGGGACGAAACTACAGCCACCCCCACCAGTCGGGGGATTACCGGTCGTCCAGGAGCGACACCGACGGCTACAACAGGAACTACGACAACGAGGATTACTATCAGCCGCCGGCCGATGAAGGTGAGTGAAGCTAAAAGATCGATTGCATCATGAAGTTTCGTGAATTAACGTTTGCAACTCATTATGTGCAAAAGTTATTTAACCCTCTGCCTCCTAAGCCGGCCGTAACCGGCCATGCAACTTCTATACTAGAGGAGCGAATTTCGGCCTGTTGCTGTTCTGAATGGGTGTAGAAGGCAGTTGGGGGAATGGTCTTTAAGGGCCCTCTTTGGGTAGAGTTGGGAGATGAAAGGCCTGCCATTCACATCTCCCAACACCAGTGGCGGACTGGGTCTGAAAATAATGATTGCCATGAGTCAGTAGGGGCCCTATCACATCTACCGTGCCATCTTGCAATATATTCCTTACATCATATTTTTTAATTTTATTTCTTACATATATAATAAATGAAATTAATAATTTAATTATTATATTAACCCTCTAAGCGGTCAGTTATTTTGATATAATAGATTTTAAACCATAAAAATAAGCTTTTAGAGTGAATAATTGAATCTTTATTGCATTTAATCAAGTCTTCAGAATATTTTATCCATTTATTTAAGAAATTATAAACATAAACATGAATCATCTGCTTTTGAACTGAACATGATAAACGGAAAAATACGTCTCAAACGCTTAGAGGGTTAATATTAAATAATAATAATTAATTATAATAATAATTTAATCTCTTCCTAATCTAAAAATGTATTATATTTATTACTAATTATAGTATTACATGTATTATACATATTATTTTTATGATTGAATATTAAACAATTTTGGAACTATATTGTAATTTCGAGAATTTTTTTAACCAAACTGAAAATAAAGTGCAATTTATTTACCAATTTCAATTTCTTTAAAAAAAATATTTTTCACTTCAAAGATTAACAATTCATATTACAGAAGTGCATTTATTACGTGTGGTCCATTTCATTAAGGGCAAGTCGACACACTTATGAGTTCACTAGATGCAGGGTTGGCGCCAGAGGGGGACCGGGGGGGGGGAAGATTTTGTATCCCGTTGGGAAAAATATTTGTACGGGGTATTCAAATGTAGTTACTAAATAATAATCCGGCGAAAAGTTGAGACCAATTTCTTTACACTCGTCGCCCCCATACAGCAGGTCGTGGCCCAGTCGGGCAGATCATGCGCCCTGTCGGGCAGCTCTTGGGCATCACTCTAGCGTCATTCCTGACTAGATGACTGTTAAAATCTATCAATAATTAATCTGCATCCAAATAATCTAACAATTCCATTTGAAAACAGAGTAATATGTAGGTTTCCAAGTTCTCCTCGGACAATGAATTTCTTAATATGGTCTAATATTTGATCGCATTCGGTAGCGATCTTTAGCTTCGAAATTCCAATAATATCATTACGTTATTCCTCACTCAAAACTGCATTTCAAACTCCATAAAGACAAAGTTTCTTTTAAATTTAACTTAATATTTTCAATACAAGGACTATTAGGATGCAACTGTGAGAGGAAAACGAAATTTCTGAGTAAAAACCAGCATTATGGTGAGCCTAGAATTACTAAATTTGGTGCAAACATACTATGGAGGATGAGAGTGGGCACCTCGGAGACATTTTTTTTTCTTTTACTTTAGAAGACAGACGAGTTCGCTTGTCTCTCAGTTTTACGACAGTAAAATGCACAAATAACAACAAAAAGCGCAATGTTTAGCCACCTGAAAGGACCAAATCCTTCCTGTACAAAGGGGTTATCCCCTCCTTCTTGCCGGGAGCCTCCAAGAGGAATAAAATTCTTGTGGTTATTTCGTCCCGGCCCTGCAGAGAAAAGGTTGTGTGGTTTTAACATAAAACTATTTGCTATTTTGCTTAGAAAAAGCACAGGAAATTTACTAGAAAAAGAATTATTCCTTTCTCTCTGATACATACACATCCTGAGGGCCCATATTGACTTATGTCTAAGGGGGCCCACTTGCCATCGGACAAGCTGGCAACCTGGCCAGTCCGCCACTGCCCAACACCCATGAGAAAAGATGAAACGGGACGGACAAATCCATTTCACCGATCAATTAGTAAACAGACCTCCGTATACAACTGTACTCAGGTTTTGAGAAATCTTAGTAGTCAGAGGGTTAAAAACTGACAATATGATGGTGCATATTTACTGTACACTGATGCGTATTTTGTCCCCATGGATGACAATATATGATTATTCCCTGTTCGGCTTAGGCATTCATGTCACTAAATGATTGTACAGCTGCCGCGATAATAAGCAAGCTGTGGTTTGTTACCTTAAGCTGGTCATTCACCATAAAGCTATTTCAATCCATTTGGAGGGCTTCATTAATAGACTGTAGACTCGTTAGTCTGTGCAAAATTCATACAGATCCAAAGCATAAATTTATAGATAAATGGAAATTGATTGAGAGTCTATCACATGGAAAAATGTTCATTAATAGACTGAGACTCGTTAGTCTGTGTAAAATTCATACAGATCCAAAGCATAGATTTATATATAAATGGGAATTGAGAGTATAGCACATGGAAAACTGTTCATTAATAGACTGTAGACTCTTTAGTCTATGTAAAATTCATACAGATCCAAAGCATAGATTTATATATAAGTGAGAATTGAGTCTTGCACATGGAAAAATGTTCATTAATAGACTGCAGACTCTTTAGGTCTATGTAAAATTCATGCAGATCTAAAGCATAGATTTATATATAAGTGGGAAGTGAGAGTCTAGCACATTGAAAAATGTTCATTAATTGTTTTTAGACTCTTTAAGTCTATCTAAAATTCACAAGGAAGAGAGGCCTGATGGAAATCACAGTTCTCATCGTAGTTAGCTGGTTAGTTATTATTCATCCAGATGTATCGTCCTTGCATCTTTTAGATACCTCCTCTTTCCTGGTCCATGGTGACGTCAGAGTTCTCTGGAGGCTTGGAGTGCCCTCTAGAGATTGACTTCGCACATAAATATGTATATACTCCTTTTCATGGTTCTTTGTTCTTAAAGAATTTACAGAAATCTTTCAGAAAACTTTAAAAACATAGCTTCAAAATTATCAATTTAGTGCCATTCTTTACTTTTCTTTCTATTCTATTTTAATTAGCAGTATGTTATCTATGAAAATATGATGAACATCAAGTAAATATTACGATGACTGGTTGAAAAGTTTTTAGAATTTAAATATTATTTGCTAGGAACAGAATTTCGAGGTATTTTCCAAATTAACGGATAAGTTAAAATAGTAACTAGAAAATCATGCTATTTCAGAATCATAATGTAGAAGAACATCGATAATATTCTGAAACAATATTTTGAAAATCGGAAAGCCATAATCACGTTTCGTCATATTTCAAACGTTATTAACTTTTCATCAGCCCTCTGTGTTTTTCATTGTAAATTAGACTTTCCTTATTATATTTGTTTTAGGGGTGATTAATTCCAACTACGGGGGTTCTTCGTCTCCCTCCAGGGGCTATCAAGGATCCAGCAGGCGACAGCAAAGAATCGTCTCTCCTGTCAACGAGAAAGGAGACAGCGAGATGAACAAGGTGGGTGACTCCTCCTTCTAACCGAAATACTTAGCCATTATTACGAAATACACTCAGACATCAGATAATTCGATTCACGTGACTCAGTCACATGACTGGAGCAAATGAGCCTATGTCTAACATTGCCTAAAGCTGTGTTGTGTTGTTGTTCTTTCATGTCTCCCTGGTCCAAATACTAGCCCGGGTCCATGATATCATGTCGCTCTAACACATGACTACGGGTGAGAGGCAGCTTCAATTTCAGTCGAGGTACCACATGGGGAGAAGTTTGACTTTGCCTCTATGCCTATTAGTGATAGCTGGAAATAATGGAGTGGCCATCACGCCTTGGGTGGCCCTACCAGGAGAATACACAGCCACCGTACATCACCCACTCCTCCCAGGAATACCCCCTTGCCGCGTTGAGACCATTAGCAGGACTACGGAGGACAGGACTGTGTTGTGACGTAGTATATAATAAATCAAAATATAATTAATCAAGTACCAAATAATAAATCAAAATGAATATAGAATGGTGCTGTGTGGATCACATAATCTTGAATTGACATCATTAAAACTTTGAAAGGCATCAGAGGGCACCATCAATTTGTTTTAAGTGATTTAAGCTGCGTTTACGCTGAGACAGTCGCTGGGCGCAGTAGGAAGCCACGTGATCTCATCGGCATCTCGTGACCAGCTACTAGTCTGACGTTGAATACATACGTATGCTCAGAAAGGACAGTGGCAAGTAGTTGTTTAAAGCTGCGTTTACACCGGGGAAAGCTGCTGGCCACAGAAGAACAGCAAAATTTCGTCAATAATCTATAATTTGTCTTCAAAGGCATGCGCAGGCTTTGCGTACGATAGGAAGGCCTATTTTCTACCTTACACCCTTTTGTGTAGGCCGGGTCGATGTGGGTCTTTAGTCTATTCTTGTGGGAATGTGAAATGGACAATGACTTGCTTCAGTCCTTTCTTTTCTATTTTAGCGTATACATTGTGCCTTTGATATTAGCCTGCTGACTGCTGTCGAGATTTTGTAGTTTTTTTTCAGTCAAGGATTGCCCTAATGTCAAAAGGGTTTCATTCAGAACCGCACTGTCCAAAAGATCACATGATTTCGATGCGGTCATTACCGCCAAAACACATTCCTATCTGCGGGATCAATCGGATACCAGCTTGACTAGAATAGGATCTCCATATGGTCAGGTAGTTTTCTGTCAAATTATTATGATTTCCCCATGTAAATCCTGACTTATTTATCCTTATAAAAGTTACAAAACTGTTGGCTAAATCCACAGTATCTTCCAAAAACACATTATAACATGTGTGTAAAAATTTTAGATAATATAATAAAATGCTAAAAAGGATAAGTATTTTATAAATTACAAATTATAATTAAAATAAAGAAAATACATATGAAAATAATGCATGAAAACAAATACAAAAAGTACACATATGTACATCTTAAAAGATCCTTTTTAATTATTTTGTAAAGTTAAACAAAGGTGATATTTTTGTAATATGCCAAAAAGTTCATAAATAAACAATTATTTTCCCTCTGTTTTCAGGAGAAGTACAGAGCAGAAGATATATCTGGCGAAATACAGGTAAAGTAGTTAAATCCATCTGTTGCGTATTTCTATGCAATTTGGCTTCAATGCAATGAAAAATTCAAATTTCTATTTAGCATGAAAAATAAGCAAAAATGTTTTATAAACTAATTGAGAAGAATTCGCACATGTGGAAGTTGGAGTTATTGTTGTTTTGCTGAATTGTTGATGTCAGACCTGGAGGATAAATTTCGATTGTGAATTTAATTTTCAAATCAAACACGTTTTCTAGTATTCTGCCGAAAAAATATTTTTTTCTCGAAACCCTCCATTTAAAAGTCTAGTCTCTTTGTCCTATAATTTGCGTATTTAATCAATTAATTTCGAAATACCATTTTTCTTATACTTATTTCATTTAAAGAATAATTGCTCTTATTGCATTCATTTGATAGAGACCATTTTTTATGGAACTACTTTTGAAACTAATTCTTTAAAATAAAAGAAGTGAATCAGTGAGCAATATTTTGGATTCTATAGGCTTTATTATGTTCTGAAAAATACTTCGCGGATTCGGTGATTTTCATGAAAAATACATTAGTCAGGCAAGAGGTTGATTTAAAAAATGAATACAGATTTGTTTAGAGAGTAAACTAACTAATTTACAACAAACGTTTCACTAATTGCAAATGATTATCAACAAAGAATATAATCAAATGAAATCGCACATGAAAGACAGGGTCACAGAACTCAAAACCTTAAGTAAAGTGAAACGAGAGCTCAAAATCGCCTTCAACACATGGATAGCAGATCACATAAAGATAATCAAAGAAATTAAATGGGTAATTAAAGCAAATTTAAAAATAAATTTAAACAATTTTTAAGTAGCGCGCAATGTGCCGCTGCATACAGCAAACAAAGGAAGTCAATGATAATTCAGAGAAAGTAAAAACCACTAAATATACTCTGATAGAATCGAATTCAACAAACAAGGAATCCATTCTAGTTCAAATTTTCAAGGGCTGTATACTAAATTCGAAATGGATTCAAATAAATTGGGAAATTTTTCTGTAAGAGACTTGACCTAAGTCTAACCATAGTCCGAAATTTCCCAAACCAAGACAAACAAGATAAGTAAACAACAAAAAAAATTTCAAAAAGAAAGAACAAACATAATACCACTAACAAGATTGATTTAAAATCATTAGCCTTCCGGCAAAAATGCCTTCATAAAAATATGAGTAAAGAAGAAAAATCACAGTTATTAGGCAAAACAAAGATAAGCTTTACCAGTCACTATTTTAGCTCTAGAGCATGTGCTGTGAACTTTGAAGCAACTGCTAACGTTTATTTCATCATTATGGCAAAACGAAAAATTCGTTAAATACGTGGCTATCTGTAGCCCTGGTTCATTAATATCTTTGTCAAAATTGTATTTAGGCACACGGACCAATCGATTTCCAGTAAAAGCAAAATCAAATTAGAATCATTTGTAAGTAGATGACAATTTTAAACAAAGGAATAGCATTTAAAATTCAAAGAAAAGAACGTGTAGGGAATACGAGAGCAGATATTTATCCACATTTACGAAATTTTTGTAACAATACTTAAATATTTGTTGAACCATTTGAATCGGGATTTTTTGAGTAAGAATTAACATATGCATAAATTTGGAAAAATGTATCTCAACATCGTTTATCGTTTCCCCGTGGTAGTGAAGGCTCGGCTTTAGAATCGCAAAATTCCGTGTTCTCAACCCGACTTCACGCGTTAAATCTGCCATCATGAGTCAAACTTTTTGATGGGATGTTGACTCAGGTATCGTTTTCGACGTTTCACCGCATTTCAAACCTAGTAGGTCCATTTCAATATAGGCTTCGTTTTGATTCAAAGCGAGACTTTAATTTGACGAAATCAAGTTTAAACACAAAATTGTTTATATTTACAAAGTTTATTGAGTCTTATGCATAGCGTGACATCTCAAATAAAAATGTGTTTAGTTAAACTTTTTTTATGAAAGAAAAGGGGGCGACCGACGGAAAATACTTTAGAACTCTCTTGCAAAGTCGATTTTTTAAAAAGCTTGAACCAACAAATCGTTGGAATCTCTTACTGAAAATGACGGAAGAAAGACCTTTGAATTTTCTTTTTCCTCCAGCTCCAAGTGTGCCACGACTCGAAAGCAGGGATCCTCTACGTGACCATCGTCCGTGCTCGGAACCTGGTGACGTCACGCGACAACAGTGGTCTGCCCGACCCTTACGTCATCTGTTACCTGCTGCCTGACAGATGGTGAGTGATATCGATTTGTCATCGGAATCGATTCCTCTTCGGAACTTCCAACAATAACAGGCTTTATTTAATTCTAAGAATGCATCGATCTGTCATGGAAAACGATTCATCTGTCGTATGATTATACGATTCATTGTAGCTATTCATGCCTACCTATTGGCAGGTCGTAAATCATCAGTCGATGTTTTGAAGTGATGCATGACATTTCAAGTTTCGTGCAATTTTTTAACATCGGATGCGATACAATCCTTACATAATCACAAAGGAACCTTATTATCACATCGATGACAAAAGTGCAATGAAATTTTATGTTTTACACTATTAATTTTTCAACTTTTATAGGGTTTCGTATTTCTCATTAAATAAATGTATTTTATGTATTATAAAAAGGATCTGTTACTGAATAGAGTGTAGTTAAGAATATCAAGATGGCTCTGGTACAAAAAGGAAATAGAAACGATAAGTTTTTACAATTGACAGCGTCTTGTGCTGTTACATTTACGTTTAAAAATTCCACATTCAAGTTTAGCCACGCAGCAAGTATCGAGTTTATTTCTACGTTACAGGCGGAGAAAAGTCATCTTGTTGATAATCAAGATTTCAGAAACAGGAGCTTGTTGTCAAGATGACAATAGCAATGGCTCGATGCTTGCTGACAAGATGGCAGCAAGCATCGAGTGTATTTTTATGTTACCTATAACTGGAAAAAAGCCTGTGACTGTACGTTTAAAAAAGATGTTTCCATACAGAACGCAGAAGCTTCGAAAAGATCTGGATTGCTCAAAAAAAATCGGAATCCTATGGCTATGCCAAGTCAGAATCTTCATCTTCACTTGGACAAGAACTTAAATAAAATTTTGTCCAATACTTTCAGTGACACATAACCGGCCCATACCTCATGCTTATTGGGCTGAATGGACAGAATTATTGATTATTTCTAGAGAAAGTTTTGTCAAAACTTTCGGTATTTCGCGGCATAGATCCAGAGGTCGCTATGCCGCGAAATATGGTTCCAGTACAATAGGCCCTCTTCCAATTTCAGCCATAACATTCGCCAACACATAACATGAAATTTTGGCATGGCAATAGTCATGTATGTGGCATGGTGACTGTCTCGTTAAGGGGTAAATTGGTCGGCATGCTAGTCGTCCACATCCTTCCATGATTGCTTTCGTTGGGGTCGTCTGAAAGCTTTGGGAAACGAAACCCTCGTGGACAATGCTCTAGATAGTGTTGCACTCTTACCTCCGAGCGCCAGCTATCCTGAGGGAAACTTCGGAGGGAACCAGCTACTAGATGGTTCTATGTTGCACTCTTACCTTCTATGCATATTCAAGCTGCAACGAGAAGTTTCCGGAATATTCGTGATGTACTGAGGCTTCAAGCATATGCTACAACTCATAGAGGCAACTTTAAGCGTCTTCTGTGAACTCTGTGCATTTCGTAAATGTGCCTACTGTTATTACTAACTGCATGTCATTCACTCACGTGTTTGTGCTCATTTCTCAAGTTCTCTGTGCACTAACAAAATGCGATGGCGCTCTCTATCCTGTGCTGCGATTCAATCCCGAATGGTCTTTGAAAACCCCATCTATTTTAGAAGTTTATACAAGCTGTATGAAAACACTTTGTTTATTCTTGGTCAACTCTGCAGTTCGGGATCCTTTTGGGAATTTTCATTTGCAGAATTACACTGTAGATGTTAATTGATTTTGACGAAAATTTTGTCCCAGAGTAAACTTCAGTTATGTTGCGTGATACTCCACATGACGAATAAATTATTGAGAATTAAACTAATTTATACAATAAGTGACATCCATACTTTATGTGCAAAACTTTCCTATGCGTGTGCGGTTTTAAAAAAACAACATTTTCTGTTCATGAAAGTAAAAGCTCGTTTTCTTAAGAGATATTCATATTGTTCGAAGAGCTATCTGATTAGTTCTATTTCCAATTCCCAGCTTCGAGAACCAGCGTCGCACGCGGTACTTCTCCCGCTGCAGCAACCCCGAGTGGAAGCAGACGATGGTCTACCCGCACGTGCCCCAGGACCAGCTGAAGAAGAAGCACCTCGAGATATCGGTGTGGAACTACGACATCAACAGACCTCCCGAGTTCCTGGGAGAGGTCATCATCGACCTCAAAGGTCCGTATCTCCTCGCTTCTTTCTTCCTCCTTTTTTCAAATTCTTTAAGAGCAGATAGATTGAAGTGTTGGAGTAGCTTAGATTAACACTTAAAAGGGCTATCAACACTTAAAAGGGTAGAGAGAAAAACCGTAAAAAGTAACCCCGTCCTGACCTTGCGCCCTGGAAATACTAAGTGGCATACGGCATACCCCAGAACTCGGAGCCTAAACGTCTCCATGTCGGTTGGATGGGTATGTGTGAAACTTTATTGAAAAGCAAAGACAAAAAAATTGCATCAAGTGATATAAAATACGCATGAAAGGGAACTTAACTGTACATAAAGAGAGAAGGATATAATGATACATAGAGAGTTACAATCCGAATATAATATAAAATATATACAAGAGGAGTTATCAGATGAGTGCAATGAAAGGGTAGAGTGTAACCTCGAGTTACATTGGTGCATACAGTTTCAGCCCTCCCACAAGACTGTTAGTGTTGTTCGATACGACGTTAAAGATAAATGGATAATGTATCACAACCAGAGTTACATTGAGGATTACAGTCGTAACCCTACCACAGTATGTGGGGCTGTGTTCTGTCTTGTTAATTTTGCTTAGAGTTCACTGAAATGTTAACTGAGAATTGTTACTCCTGGGTTGGCAGTGATGTGAAGGGTGATTTTTTCAAATGAATCACGGATGAAGAGCTCGTGTTGGCTGGTTTCTGTTCTTAAATTAGGATGCATGCTCTGATTCTCGACTGTGAATTCATCAAATTTATGGTTCCAGGAGGTGAACTGTGGAAACCCTGGAAATACTTAAAGAACCGTCCGCAACTCTAGAAAATTTGGGCTGTATGAATGACGAAATTAGCCCCCATTACTAGGTTAATAGCTTCGTAGTTTTGGGCAGAAGGACTTTTGGAAGGAAGACTTTTTATATTGTAAGTAAGCGCTCCTCACACTAGGTGGGTAGAGCAGTTGTCAATCGTATGCGACGATCCATCAGACAGAGGTATGATCCGTCATCGGCGATTCGCCTGTTGACCAGACAACACCTCCATTATTGCAATCACCAAATAAAGGAGAGTTTGCTTACTTATTCAGCAGCTTCTTATCCTCCATATTTGAGAAGTCCCTTGATGGGCTCTCAGAGAGGTAAAAACTTATCATTTATCGCAGGCGATTTTGGGAAAAAGCACAGTGTACTTCACCTATGACAAATCAATATACGATAGAGGGCTCTGTACAACAACGTTGTGTAATGTCTGTTCTAGAGGAGTAGAACAGAATGATATTTCTTTTCCGGTTTATCCATTGCTGTTCATTCTAGTAAAAAAGAATTAGAATTTATTTTACTGAAGAACTACTGCACAGTAAAAATCATATAACTGAATTCTTTCGAGAAACATTTGTAAATTTATTGCGTCAATGGATATCTAATCATCATAAGTCGATCTAGTGCTGAATTCTTCAGCTTAGGACAGACAATCCTTTATGGTGTTTCTATATTGTCTTCTATTTTATTACTGAAATTGTCATCAATACACTTGGGTTAATAGCTTTGTAGTTTAGGGCGGAAGGACTTTTGGAAGGAAGACTTTTTACATTGTAAGTAAGCGCTCCTCACACTAGGTGGGTAGAGCAGTTGTCAATCTTATTTTTTCCCACCAGTGTGTGTGTCGAGTACTTGCCATAGACTCCCAGGTTTTTTTATAACTTCTGCCACTGTGTTCAGGACAATGTTTGTATTTTTAATTTAACCCAATAAATCCTTGTCTGGGGGTCCTCCCGCGTGCTGGTGGCTCGGTTCTCTTTCCGCTGGTCCCCAACGAACTTTACACCCTATCTTGAGTAAGTTGGGCCAGCGTGGGTATCGGACCATTTTATACTGATAAACAATTGTCCTGCCTGTTACATTTACACGATCCAGCTCGTGGAGGAGAGAAGAAATCATTTTATTTCACTGGCCACGGCCCATTTGGAGCCTATCTTAAAAGATTTAACCTGGCCTCACCCCCGTACTGAAGCTGTGGAGGAGTTGGTTCCAACCTTCATTATGCCACTGAATGCCTCCTCATAGAATCGTGGCAACTTAAAGGACCAGAGCATCAGCTTTAGAAGCTTTGGTTCCAAAGGGTCGTATCCAACCAGCTGTCCAGGGTCCCAATCTTCAATATCATCGGATTCAATCACACCAACGGTCAGCTTTTTTACTCCAGATTAAGATTACTTTAGGCGGGCCTCGTCAATGTCAATTCAGCGCCATCTTCGCTCTCATCCCGTGCACAGTGCTTTCAAATTACTGAATCAAAATTATGTTCGTAGATGTTTTCTTCTCTCTCCGCTCAGTGTGAAGTGCTTCAATCCCCTCGTAACTTTAACAGTTCTCCAAAGTGATGCGTGTTTTGAAGTTCACCACTTTTAGAAAGTACCGTAGAAATATCTTATATATCACAATATGCTTCACAGTATTGTATATATTTGTAAATATTTATTCATGTATTCCAGTATTTAGAATTTTTTTCTATTTCCTTCTTGTTTAACTGTTTCATACGTTTTACCACTTTCCATACTCATTTTCATACTTAAGCTATTTTACCGCTTTCTAATTTCTGTAAAAATTTTCCCAATTGTGTTTGTCATCCTTCTCATATAGTTTAACTCAAAGGTCCTGAACCTGTATTGTATCCCTCATGTTACCATTCCCTTATTTTTGATATACAGTATACTCTCCATTATCCGTGAGCGTATTATCCGGTTTACGGATTATCCGTGCTCATTCAGGACACACACACAAATTTAAAGAGAAAAATTTTCACGCTTATCATGCATGCAAAATCGATGTTGCTGTTCTATCGAGAGATTCATTCCGTGAAACTAGTGAGCCATGACGGCGGAGGCTAAAGAATAAATATTTTTTCTTCCTCCACGTGCAATCTCTACCGGTTCAACCCCTAATTTTGCGAGAAATGAATCATCCACTTCCTGCTAGCTCATTCTCGTACGAACACGCTTCTGCCTGACAAGTCATTCTTTAACTTCGTCTTCTTTCACTTTCGCACGTGTTCCTTTAGTTTTTGCGTCTTGTTTATCGTCAGTTAGTAGCGTGAAATTTTTTACTGGTAAAAATGAGTGGTGTGAAACGAAAATGAAACGTTTTAAATGTTAAACAAAAATTATAAATCCTTCAAAAGCTTGATAATGGAGAATCAGCTAGTACTAATGCAGAAGATATACTAAATGAGGGAAATACAGTTTCTCATTCTGATGCTCCACAATCTGTGGAAACTTTGTTACATTATATGGGGCAAAGAGGATTTGACTACGGTGACATTACTGAGGTTCGTAAAATATGTGTCGATATACGACAAGAGATGAACAAACAGCAGAAGCAAAGACGCATTACATCATTTTTTAAGCAGTAAATGTTAAAAGGAAAATTCCTAGTTTGATGTTATACAGCATGCAAATGTAAGTAATTTTTATATTTTTGTACTGATATTGAATTTTTCTTTAATAAAAAGGAGTTTTCGGATTGTCCGTGCGATCCCTCCCGGTGATTAACCCGGATAATCGGGAGAGAACTGTAGTTGCTTGGTGGTCTCAGTAAGCTTCCACTTCCTGTCCATTCAATCCGCTTATAGAGTCATAAGGACTCTAGGCACTGGGACAGGTGGTGGCGTTATGTTATGTTACACTGATGAGTCATTTCGATTTCTTACCCCAGACTCCTCTGTGATCGACGAGCAGTCTCGCTGGTACAAGCTCCACCCCCACGACCCCAAGAAGTACCCGTGCCAGTCATCGTCCACCCTCAACAACGAAGGCGCCATGAAGATGGCCAGACTCAACAACCCCTCCACTCAGAAGAACTCACTCTACTTCGAAGGAGCAGACGACATCAGGAAGGTGAGTTAGTCAGCCCTCATTTAGACATCTCTGCGTTTACACTGACAAACTCGCTTGCTTCAATAGGATGCAACGTGACCCTATCAAAATCACGTGACAAACCAACAATCTGACGTCAGGAAACCAGACATGCGCGGAAAGGAAAGCAAATGGATATTGGAAAGTCATTGTTACACACACACATCTCTGCTTTCATATTGTCCTGAAGGTCACGTGATCTTGATGGGATCACGTGGTTTCCTAATGTACCTAGGTATTCTTCCAGTGTAAACGAAACCTTACATTAGACCAGTATCGATGCCATTGCTTCTAAACGATTAACGCTGACAAAGAATTGTTGCAAAGTGGAATAAAAAAGTCTGCTTTGCTTGTAAGTAAATTCTATAGAAATATTCCAGAATGCAATATTTTTCATTAATATACATTTATTTTCTTTTTAGTAGCAGAATATTATTATACAATTACTAATGTTTTAATTTCTTCAGTTCCCGCAAATCGGCCTTCCCCAATATCTTGTATGAAGTTCGGAAAATCTGGCCATTTTACATAAGGTGAAAATAACTCTAAGCAGGCAATTAACACAAGGCAAAATCCCTCATTTGTATCTTGATGGTGCCTCGAGACAGCAAGTCTATTTAGAAGAAGTCCAAATAATTTGCCACCAACGAGTGAAAACGGTTTCAATTTCCACTCTGCTAAGTTAGCAAATCATAGTTTCGATTGAGGAAATTATTAGATGCAGTACCTCTTTTCACTTCTAATGCCTTGTAATTTAACTTTGTTGCAAAGGCTTCGGTCTTAGAAAATTACTCTTACAGTACTTTACATAATTGGTTAAAATTTTGAAAAATTTCTTCTTTCATAGAGTGATTCTTTTATAAATATTTCATCCTGCATCTAATAAGGCATTAGAGCAAACTTCCTGCGTTACGAGTTAGTAACTTTCCCTTAGTTTAATAGGTCTATTAGAGTTATTTTCGTTTCACGTGACATTATTCACTTTGAAATTTAATTTTGGCTCTTTTTTAGTGTATGCTTTTCTTAAACATTTTTTGTATCTAGGTACTTGCTCTCGTATATTCTGCGGACAACACGCTTAGTTTGATATAAGTAATTTCAAACTAAGTGAAACTGTAATACTTAATTCTGAGCATGGATGGTGATACTCTAGAATAGATATTTAGGTACCATCGCAAAAAAATGATTGAAGAATTTTATTTGGTACTTTTCTAATTGATAATTGTTTTATTTTAAATTTAAAACGAGAGTGTTTAATTAATTGTTCGGTGAGATTCTACAAATACAGAGTGTCCCGAAAATGTACGCACATTTTAAAAAATTATTTTACAAGCAATTAATAATATACAATAAATTTTCCTAGCTCAATTTCAAAAGAAAAATATTCACGGCCATCGCTATGCAAGGCTCTATTTTGACAGAATTCAAGCCAACAGATGATTAAGACGAAGGAATAAAGTTATGTTACCTCTCTATTCCTTGGATCTTATCCTCTTCTTGGATGGATTTTTTTCGTTGGAAAAGCTGAAACTTATTGTGTCTATATCTAGACCAGCTAAAGTCGATGAAACGATATACATTGGCAAAGAATGATTCCAAATACTAATTTATATAGAGTGACTTTGCAATTTAATAGGCACTATTAGCAATTTTTGGAACATACCTTTCGAACACTTCCGATAAATGTCAGTATTCTATTTGTAATAAATCATCTATTTGTAATAACTCTAATGTGTATTAACTGCTTATACAGTAGTTAGTCAAAGTGTGCATATATTTTTGGTACTCTTTGTATTTCGAAAAAATCAATGTATGATTCCTAATACAGCAGTTTATGGATATGAAAAATTCTGAGAAAATAATTTAAAGATTCATTTCAACAGTATTAATGACAAATTTCATCCTTCTTCGATGGGATTCATAATCTTTAACTATTTCCTGCCATAGTTAACAATTTTTTATGTTGCGATAGAAAAATAAGTGAAACTAGTGATGGTATTCTACCAATGATTACTTTTTGTCATCTAATATTTTAAACATCAATCATCTATATTCTACAAACTTAGTTATTTTGAGAAAAATCAATTCACTTATGAAATTATATCTTTTAATAAGTCAATACAGCATTTAGAATCGTCAACACAGATACTTAATAAATTGTGTATGTTAATATAAGTTTTATCTATATTTTATATAAAATGTATATAACTCAAAATATAGCTTTGTATATTTTTATCATAAAATACATAAAGTTGCATTTATAAATACGTATATGTGCATATTTTGGAGCTACATATAGTCGAAATTATTTATGAATTCTTTAAAATATATAAGAAATGCTAATTTATAGAGCGCACAGTTAGTATGTTTCCGTATACTTATTTAGCTTAGATTTTATTTTGATTTTCTGCTTCAAATAATAACTTTCGTTCCTTTAATGTGCTATTAGAAACTGTGCTTTTTTGTTAAATCTTTCTTGTTTCCAGTTAAGATCTTTAACACTTTGTTGACCGGCAATTTCATACAAAAATTTATTTTGTTGACCGGCCATTTCGCACAAAAATGTATGCATGGCACCCGCTATTTGATATAGAAAATATCTCATGTCACCGGGGCAAAAAATGTAATTGAATAAAATTCGAAGTGATTTTCAAAACATTTTATTTGCACAAAACAATAATAAAACTAATAACAATAATAATAATAATAATAATAACTAATAATTTTTTTTGTATGGTAAAAATGAAAGCATTCACCGACGTGTAAAGGTACACAACATGTCTTACAAATATATCTCGTTTCATGCGCTTTCCTTTTGAGAACATACTCAGACACTTTCTTGGTTGTTTTTTAGGTGCAGTATTGGTTGACTAAAGTGGTCCAGAAGTTTTCCTGAAAGCCTAGATACAGGATCTTTGTGTGGAGCTCTTTTAGATGCATGAAGTATTTGCTGGTTGTGTGTTGCTTTTCAATTGATTCCGAAGATAAGATATCTAGCTACTTCTAAGAGAAATTTTTTGTATCTTATTTTATTTTGGCACTTCTTCGAATAAATCACGAAAGCATTAAATAGAAGATTGATAAAAAAATGCTGTTTTTTGGACCATTTGATGCTTTTTCTTGTCGTGTCTGCTGTTTGCCAAATATTGATCTGCACGATCGACTCCTTTCATATATTTATTGTATTCAATTATACGAAGGTTTTATTTTATCGTTTATATAATTTTTATTTCGATTTCCGTTGTTATCATAGACGCATCATGAATTGTTGAAATCATTCGCACTAACCTTTATCCTTCCATGTGAGGAGCAGAATCGGTCCTTTTTCGTAAAAATGTCATTTGCCTTCTCTGAAGATTTTTTTTGGAGTTTTCTATAAGTAATTTGTAAACCGGTTTCGCGAATGGTACCACATACACGTATTTTTTATTTTCAGTAAAATACTAGCTGTTGAAACGTTGTTGTAATAATTATCTTGATACACGTGATGATTAAATCCAAAATACAGTTTTGCAAAATTGACAATATTGTTTCTTCAAGTTTTTCCCACAGAATAAACTTCAAAGTTGCATTTCATGAACTTGAAAAAAATATCAAAGTGCAAAGACAGTTATCTCGTCACCGGTCAACAACGTTCGGGCATGAAAAGACGAGTTATGTCGTCACCGGTCAACAAAGTGTTAATAACGATCATTAATTCGATTATTTCAAACAAAAATTTAAGTTATTTTAAAGTGATAAAAATGATTTATTTCTATTCATCTGGAAGTAAAAATGAAAGGAGATTCTTATTTTAATAAAATGGTTAAAACAATCAATTTTTGAATCAAAATTTATAAAACAAATTTTCTTTTAGTTTCACGTTTATTAAACTTAGCAATTCCTAAAATTTCATTTGGAAGATTATCTTGCCGTTCATTTACTAGCCATAAGTTAGTTTAAAGATAAAATTTGTGCGATTATATCGTGTATAAAAAGCTGGCGTTATCATTTTATTTATTTTGGCTGTGAATGTTTTAGCGTATCTTTAAGGAAGCTTTAAATAATCACTGAAATGACATGGAACTTTAGAGATTCCGCAGAATTTCTATATAAATTTACTTGCATTTCGTTCAAAATTGCATTTTCATAAGAATAAATATTGAATCCATGCTTATCAATTTCAACATAAATTTTCTAACAAAAATGTATATGTAAACGTAAAAATATTCTTAATGTGTAAATAAAAAAAATCATTATTTTATTTAAATTATATATTTAGAAATGCGTTTTTTGTTTTCTTTTGTATTGCATGTTACCTTCAATGCAATAAGATTCATGTTCTTGATACAGCATAACGACCAGTTTATTTCAGCCTAATTATGTGAAATGTTGATTTATGGTGTTCTTAGTATATTTTGAAAATGAAATGTGCATGAATGTATATATTTATAAATATAAATGTGACATTTCTTTTATCACTGTTATTTTTCATTTTGAATGATACATGTTAACTGTCATTATTTCGATGTGTGAATTCACTACTTGATGTTCCGACCTCGCCACAGCTATATGCAGAAGTTTCATTGATGACTAACCTTCAAATTAAATCAGTATTTTTCGGAAAGTATTGAAGCTGGATTAGATAAAAATCTATAATGATATAAGCAGTTTTTACTTACAAAAACTGCATGACTTTTAAGTTATGAATAAGTAAATTATGTTGTAATCATCTAGTTTAACTTTGAATTAATTTTTACATTCGATGCAATTTAAAATACATAATAATCTAATTCGATGTATATTTATAAATAAATTTATATTTAATTCTATTTAATAGTACTATAATTAAAGGATTGAAAAGATTAAATTCATATCTTTAAAATAGTAGCAACCTCTGACATATCTCTGTATATATCCAGATATAGTCAGAATAGGCATTGTTGAGATAAGTGAATCAGGCTAAGTTATGGAAAATATCAGTATTGGTGAAGTTAAATGGATCAGACTTTCATAACTTGGACTCATTGTCCCGATTTTGAATTACACGAAATCATTCCGTTTTCGTAAATAAGCTACTGAAAAATTCTCCTTCTAGAACAATGTATTGAATTTAGTAACCATATGTTATTATTTAGTAACCATATGAATAATAACAGTTACACTTTGTAATTCCTTTGAATGTTATTAAAATCCGTGCGTAGAATCATACAATCACTTGAGCCAATGGTAAAGGGAACAGTCATCCGGTATTTTCCGGAACAGTTCCTGTTTTTGAATCCTTGTTCAGGGCTAAAATCCTAAAATTTAGTCGCTGAAACTAAATAGAAAAGAGTGAATTCAGTCAGTGGCTGGAAATAAATTGTTTAAAATCCAAATTATAATCATTAATGTTAATGGAAAAGAGAGTAGACTTCTCGGATTATCCGGGACAATCTCTTCTTTTAAATTCTTATTCGGGCCTAAAATCCCCGAAATCTGGTATTTTAAGCCAAAAAAAAAAAGAATAAATTCATGCAATGCCTGGCTGCAAATTGTTTAAAATATAATTCATTATCTAAATAAATTATTAGAGCTACCTTTGGAATTCTTTATCTGTTAGTTAGAAAATGTCTGTAATCTGCTAGGCGTAGAAAATCTTTATATGTTATTGAATAAAGCCAATTCCATGTCATAATTCCTTTGAATGTTATTAAATTCCCTACGAAGGACTTACAGTCACAAGTGCCAATGGTAAAGTCAGCAGATTAGCCGGGACAATATCTTCTTTCGAATTCTTGTTCCGGCCTAAAATCCCAAAAATCTGGTATTTTAAACTAAAAACAAAGAATGAATTCATTCAATGCCTGGCTACAAATTGTTTAAAATATAAATTATTATCTAAATAAATTATTAGAGCTACCTTTGAAATTCTTTATCTGTTAGTTAGAAACTGTCTATAATCTGCTAAGCGTAGAAAATCTTTATATGTAATTGAATAAAGCCAATTCCATATCATAATTCCTTAGAATGTTGTTAAAGTCCCTACGAAGGTCCTGCAATCATAAGTGGCCATTGTAAAGTCAGCAGATTAGCCGGGACAATATCTTCTTTCGAATTCTTGTTCCGGCCTAAGATACCAAAAATCTCGTATTTTAAGCTAAAAAAAAGAATAAATTCGTTCAATGCCTGGCTACAAATTGTTTAAAATATAAATTATTATCTAAATAAATTCTTTATCGTTTCGTTAAAAAATGTCTATAGATCTTAGAAAATATTTATATGTTATTGAATAAAGCCAATTCCATGTCATAATTCCTTTGAAAGTTATTAAATTCCCTACGAAGGTCCTGCATTCATATGTGCCAATGGTAAAGTCAGCAGATTATCCGGGACAATACCTTCTTTCGAATTCTTGTTCCGGCCTAAAATCTCAAAATTCTGGTATTTTAAGCTGAAAAAAAAGAATAAATTCATTGAATGCCTGGCTGCAAATTGTTTAAAATATAAATTATTACAACTACCTTAGAAATTCTTTATCTGTTAGTTAGAAAATGTCTAGTGCCTGCTAGGCGTAGAAAATCTTTATATGTTATTGAATAAAGCCAATTCCATGTCATAATTCCTTTGAATGTTATTAAATTCCCTATGAAGGGCCTACAATCACAAGTGCAAACGGTAAAGTCAGCAGATTATCTGGGACAGTATCTTCTTTCGAATTCTTGTTCCGGTCTAAAATCCCCCAAATCTGGTATTTTAAGCTAAACAAAGAATAAATTCATTCAATGCCTGGCTGCAAATTGTTTAAAATATAAATTATTCTCTAAATAAATTATTACAGCTACCTTAGAAATTCTTTATCGGTTCGTTAAAAAATGTCTATAATCCTTAGAAAATCTTCATATGTTATTGAATAAAGCCAATTCCATGCCATAATTCTTTTGAATGTTATTAAATTCCCTACGAAGGTCCTGCAATCATAAGTGGCCATTGTAAAGTCAGCAGATTAGCCGGGACAATATCTTCTTTCGAATTCTTGTTCCGGCCTAAGATACCAAAAATCTCGTATTTTAAGCTAAAAAAAAGAATAATTTCATTCAATGCCTGGCTGCAAATTGTTTAAAATATAAATTATTACAACTATCTTAGAAATTTTTTATATGTTAGTTAGAAAATGTCTAGAATCTGCTAGGCGTAGAAAATCTTTATATGTTATTGAATAAAGCCAATTCCATGTCATAATTCTTTTGAATGTTATTAAATTCCCTACGAAGGACCTACAATCATAAGAGCCAATGGTAAAATCCGGGACAATACATGTTTTCGACATCTTATATTGCAATGATATTCCGGAAATCTTATCATCTCTTATAAAAATAAATAAATTCAGTGGCTCGCTGCGAATTTCTTAAGAAATAAATTATTAACACCTAGCTCACAGTACATAATGTTGAGAGACTTGCATTCGGTTTCAGTTTTCATGTAAGATTGAGACAGTAAGTTCTGCGGAGAATGGCTGTGGCGTGGTTCGGGTAAGGAAGCTCGCCTTATCTGTGAGTGTTTAATCATTTGGTGTTTAACTGATTGGCCTTGTAAGTATTGAGTGTCGTTTTGTAATTGTTTTGTCCTTTCTCATTGTGCATGCAGCAACAACACACTGCATAAAAGCGGGACATCTTCCTCATAAAAGTATTATTCTCTTTCTTTCTCTCTTACTTTTCTCTCGTTCCTGCTCTTTCTTTGTCTCTCTCTCTGCTTCTCTGTTTGATGTTTGCGACGTTGCCCAGGGACCTCAACAGTTGCAGATAAAGACAGCCATATTTGTTGGTTGACTCCAACCTGTTGTTGATCTTCAACAAATATGGTTGCAGTACAACTTCAATTATCCGAATTAGGTCGGGCCGATTGGAATATTTGGAAATTCGAATGATTGGATAAAGCTGTAAAATAAAGTAAAAAAGACTTCAGAGAAGAAAACTTAAACTTTAATTCGTGAAATGCTGAACTGTAAATGCTGTAAGATTTACATAAATAAAACTACACTTTAAATTATTTATGAAGGTTCATTACATGCATACATAGATATTAAAATTGCATATAAAAGTACAATTTTAGGTGAAACATTAGAGTGCTTTGCAAAGTAAATGACCGGTCTACCAATATTTTTTTCCCAATTCTTATTTCTTTTTCTCCAAAATCGATTCTTATAATTAGGCTCCGGATAGCGGGAGTTGTATTGAGTTATATTGTATTTAAACAAATATTATAATTATAACAAATAAATCTTAGCTAAAAAATTAGCATTGCGAATTTATCTGGATAAAATTAACAGTGTCGGAATTCACAATTGTGAGTTCTTGATAATTAAATTATATATAGAAACCGATTTCCAGAAAAGCTCCTAAATATTACATTGTAATTATTTTAAAAAAACCTTTTAAGATATTGTAATTTTTACTTCATTCAGAGCTGTATCCGTAGGGAAATCATTTCAATTTTAGCTGTAAAATTAGAACTACGAAAAGCAATGTCTTAAAATTTTCAGCAATTATAGAAATTCGAGGCAAATAAATTTTACTAATTTTTGTCATCGTCAAAATAACAGTTTCTAAACACAGCGTACTGTTCATTTATTGAACATCATACCTTGGAAAAATTCCCACCAAATTTCAATGAATCACTATAAATTTAAAACAGGACAAGCAAGGATGTAAATATTTTCCTAATTGTAAAAAATAATATGCAAATACAGTTACTAGAATTTTGATTTAACTGCTAGAATGTTTTTGAGCTTTTTCGCGTAACTACAAGAATTTTAGAAATTCAATAAAATGTTATACCTTTCCAGCAAACAAAAAATAAAGCTTGTAATATTTTCAAAACCGAAAAATAAAATTGCGCTTGGATTTGAATTCACTCAAAATTCTTAAACTAATTTAAACTAACAGCATTTTTAAAAAAATACCTACTCAGTAGGACGTTTATGCGAATCCTGTTAGGCCAACTTTTCCATTCTAAGAGTTTTGATAATAACTTTTTGTAAGCGAAATATTGGCAACAGAAAAAAAATCCCGTATAACAAATATCATAGAACCAAAGCAAGTACTGCTGCATAAAAAGTAGCATTTATTTTTTCTAAAATGTATGCGTTTAGAACACCTTTGTTTTTCGACAATCGAAATCGAAAATTATAATTATCGATAGGATCAAATCAATTAAATTGCTAAAATATGGCATACCCTCTACTAAAATGGGTAAAAATCCCTAGGCAACGTCATTCTTTGTATATCCTTGTGTAATATGTTTGATACGGAAGCTTTTGATATGTGCTTAATGGTGCCTGCTTAATGCATTGCTCTAATGTGACATTCAACTCCCCTTGCGTTGCTGGAATCTGAAAAGTTTGAATGCTGTAGATTATCCTTAGAACGACCCATCATCATTAAATAGCATTTCTAGCAAATTTTATCTAAAAAATTTGGAATGCTCCAATCAAAACGTTTGTATATCATAATGGATCGTCCTAAGGCAAATCTGCAGTATTTCATTTGCGCATATTCTGCATTTCATCCTGTTGTCTAACTTCACCAGCAGATCACTGAAAATTCTTCTTAAATTAACGGAATAATATTAACTGATTTCAGATAATCAGTAATTGCCTTACAATATTAGTATACTGTAGTTTCGCAGGCAAAATAAGAAAATGCAGATTGGATAAAAATAACTATGGACAGGCATCTTAAATAATGACATTTTTCATAAAATAATAAGAGTTTCATTAATTACATCATGAACTGTCTTAGCAATGCAAAAGTAATTATAAGATTATCAAATCAGTCATTAAAACATTAAGAAATTCGAGATGAAGAACGAAGAACATTTAAATTAGATAAGAATGCAAGCTTAGACATTAGTCCAAAAGTATTCGTAAGGCAATCTCAATGTGGTCCATACTGAGATTATAAGACAACAGAAAGCAAACACGTCAAGATATTTTTTTTAAAAAATACTCAATTTCTTGAATTATTTTATAGAAATTTGAGGAACTTAATACTTTAATAAACACCAAAATCGATGCCATGTTAAATTCAATAGTTTATAACACATATTAATTCTAAAATTATGTCGCGGAAACAAATCAATATGGATCCAAATTTATTGTTCCAATTTAAACTTTGCAGAAGGTCAGTTGGTCAATAAACTATTCATTGAGTATGCAGTTATTTTTCATAGAAATAGCAATGATTTCTCTTTATATAACACACTTAACACAGTTGGCCCATATCTATAACTGATCACTGAGTATTCATTCGAATTGAATGAATTCATGTTCGTTTAAACTCTGATAGATTAACACTTTACATATTTGTCATGTAAAAGATTTATACAAGGTTAAAACTTTTAACAGAATAAACTTTAATTTATAATTACTTTGTCTATGTTATCTCGGAAACTATCTCTTCATTCTTTAACACAAAACGCGATCATACATTAATCTGAAAATATAGCTATTTCTTTTTCTACCTTATTTTCCTATCACTGCATTGTTATATCAGAATTCCAACAAATTCTTAATGTTAAATTCACTTGCTACGATTAAAATCGGATTTATCAGATAGTTTCAAAAGTAGACAAAAAAAAAATGAGCGCCAGTGAGGGTTTTAAGGCAGCATTCGGAAACTACCACGTCGTTCTTTAACGCAAGATGTGATCTTACATAAATCTGAAAATATAGCTATTTCTTCTACCTTATTTTGCTATCACTGTATTGTTATATCAGAATTCCAATAAATTTTTAATTTTAAATTCACCTACTACGACTAACATCGCATTTATCAGATCGTTTCACAAATAAACAAAAAATGTGAGAAATATAGGAAACTACCACGCCATTCTTTAACACAAAATGTGATCTTACATAAATCTGAAAATATAGCTATGTCTTCTTCTACCTTATTGTGCAATCACTGTATTGTTATATCAGAATTCCAACAAATTCTTAATGTTAAATTCACCTGCTGCGATTAACATCAGTTTTATCTGATCGTTTCACAAGTAAACAAAAACTATGAGTGCCAGTGAGGGTTTTAAGGTAGCATATGTATTTCTTTTCTGTCAACATAATTTGGCTTCTTTGGGCAGAATTTCTTATAACTTTTGAAATACACTAAAGTTCATTTAAGTTAAAATCCCGATTAGAAGTTCCTAAGGGGCTATTCAGAGGCAGCAAGTCTGGTTTTTATGAAGAGTGATGAGAAGACGGATTACGCCTGGGTAGGCGGTGTCTCTTCTCCAAACTTCTACACCACACCAGAGCGAAAGCATTTAATCTTCAGTTTAGACGGTAGCTGAGACTCTGCCAACAAGCTGCTACGGCATTAATCAACTGTGGATAAATTTGTCACTCTACAATTTTTTTAAAAATTTCACGAAGTTTGAGGTAAGACAGAAGAATAATATTCATGTAGGCAACATGCACTTAATATTATGGCAATGGAATGAAGTATTTATAGGAGAAGCATTTTTCATTCGTTTCAATTTCAGTTCAATAATTTTCAAATTTTAATTTTATATCGTTGTAAAGAAAGATGTAATATCACAGGGTGATAACGAATAAGTCTCCGCATTATTAAGAATATATAATCGTTATTTGCATTCATTAGTTGAGAAACAATGCAAGGTGAACTTGAATGCTCAAAAAATGCTGCCTTTGTTACTTATGTTAAAAGTAGTTGTATTGATTTTTACTATTAATGGTAAGTAGGGATAATGATATAAATTTTAGCAAAAAGATCTCTATAAAAAGCGTGAGCAGAAAATGAAATTTACACCTATTCTGGAATTTATACTAGAAAGGTCCTGGAAGTTGGCAGAAGGTCGATTCTGTGAAACGGTAAAAAATAAAACGACGACCTTCGATTGTGAATGAAAAATGTAGAAAAGATAAATACCGAAAGGAATAATTTTTGCAAGGCAAAAAAATGTCACCCTTTTCTTTCCATTGTATGCGATTGATTGAAAGTTGAAGGGAAGTGAAAATGAATTCTAAAAGCGACAGAAAATCGAATCCAGTAAGTAGAACAGCGTATCATCAGCATTTTCTTGATGAAAAGGCGATTCAAACGAAATACGATGGCATATGCCAATCATAGTAGGTCAGATTATTTCAAAAAGATTTCGTTAAATAATAGCATTTTACTTGAGGTTGTCGATAAAATTAATTCGAATTTATTGACTTAGAGATTTCTATTTGATAGTAACACACACAATTCTATGTAGAATGGGAAAAATCGAGATTCTGCGCTTGCACGTTATGTGTTTATGATTTGTATCAAAGTGAGAGAGTGTTAGTAAGTAGATACAGCATAAGAAGATATGAACCTTAGTAAAATTCTTCAAAGTAAAGAAGATTCGATGCATGTAAGGAGGAGAATAAAAACAGGTTTTGTCAGTGAACTAATTTTATTCATGAATAAAATCAGTTGACTGACAAGTTTTATATTTAAGGAATAGCTTACCTCAGGTTTTTTTTGCTGCTGCTTTCTGGTTTTTCTTTCAAACGCATTTACTGACGATAAGTAAGATTTTTTTCAATCGTAAAGTGACAACGAATACTCTGTCCCAAAGTTATGTTACAAACACGAAACATGCGATAACTCAAAAAATAAGGAAATTTTGTTCACACACGCCCAATACTATTAGACAACTAAAAGAAAAATAACATAATAAAAAAGGACTAAATTTTTTTAAATACTCAAATAAGAATAAAAATAGTCAGAACATGACACCTGATATTTTCCAAAATCGTGCGGCTAAAAATGAATGTGGCCACCTCGCACAGCTTTACAAGTCTTATAATGACCATTCATGTTGAAAATTAGTTTGTTGATCAGTACTCATGGAAACATTTTCTTAGAGCGAGTAGCTCCTGAAAATATATCGTGAAAGGTCCTGGAAGAGAGACGACGACATATAAAGGCTCCTCTTATAGTTTCCCAAATATGCTTTAATGGATCGTGGTCCGTTGCTCTGGCTGGCCATCGCACTCGCTTCCTTCTCCAAAAAATCATACTCAAGCTGAGCTCTTTGCGGCCTCTCGTTTTCATCAGCAAAAATAACATTGTCAGCTGCAGTTCCCAGAAAGAGCCTCACTTAAGGTTCAAAAACCTCCTTTCTGTATTGCTGTGCGGTCGCAGAACCCGTATCAAAGACGTGCAGAAGGTCCTCCACGAACAAGAATTTCACCCAAGTGATAGATTTTCCATATGTTGGAGAGATGGAAGTGGACGCCAATTTCTCTCCAGATCAGGAATCACACTATTACTGAATCTCAACTCATGAGTCAAGAGGACATGACCCCAATCTTTCTATGTCCAAAAATTTTATTGGCTGTCTTCTGAGATGTACAGAGGGGAACGCATACCACTAACCACCGGTCACTCGCTCTAAAATCCCTTCTAAGCTCAGTGTCTAGAGATTACCGCTTGACTAGAGATTATTGTTACATTCGTAGCAGCAAGTACAAAGCAGGTTCTTCAGCCATTATCTCTCTATGGCAGAGTGCAGTGGCGAATCCAGGATTCGGGTCTGGGGAGCTGAGATCATAAAAATTTTTATCGTAGTGACGTATGCCAAACCTCATGGCTTATATAAACCAAAACACTTAAACTTTACAGGCTTTCCTCTCCTGACAATAAGAATAATAAAGAACACTACAATAATTTCTATAATTTAATAAAAAATACAATGAAATAACTGGCCAAAAAATGTTTTTGACCGCGAGAACGCTACAAGTGCAAGTGGAATGACTACAAAAATAGTAAAATTTTCGATCCTTTCAAGTCAAAAAGCAATGTTGTCACGATTTTATTACTATTTTTTAAAATGAAAATTAAGATCAAACAATTGTAGTGATTTTAAATTAAATCAAGAATTTTGGTTTAGCTCTGGGGGGCTGCAGCCCGAAAGCCCTTCCCCTGAATTCGCCACTGGCAGAGTGCATTTAAAGTTATACATATATCAGTCATATCTACAGGTTGGGCGACTTCTCCCGTCCTCCCAAGTGATAGTATCTGTAGTTTGGAATTGGTTCCAAAATCTTGATACCACCAATAGAAATACTTTTAACCATCGAACGACGTATATTTGAGACTGGTCAGCAAGAAGCCATCAGACGCCTCTCTATCTTAATTCATCGTCTAAACAATCCCGCTGTAATCAATCAGACGGCAGAAATTTCTGCTAAGAACAACATTTATGTAGATGAGAATCCTAAATAAGAAAATCGATCAGTTTCACGTTTACTTAAAAACGTTTACTTTTTAAAATGTTTAAAAGGCATCTAACGTAAAGCAGATGCTTAGAATGCATTAATCATTCTCCAAATTATATAAGATATCAAAAATATTAATATTAATAAAAATATTAATTATATAAGATATTTAAAGTATTAATGACAGCTGTTTTGAATAATTGCGAAAAATGTGTTTGTAATTTAACTTTTGGACACCAGTGTAAATGTGCTGCTATGTTCAAACGATTTCACTTTTGATTAGGACATTCTTTGAAGAGAAAATCTCTGATTGAGAATGATTTTTTTCTAAATTAATAATTTTTCGATGGAACAAAATAAATCAGACTATGTTATGATATAAAGTGGTCCAGCCGTCAAATGACATATAAAGGGTTTAGAGTTAAAGCAACTCCATTTAGAGGACCGCAGAAAAGAAAACCCAGGAAGATATGAATTTTAAAACAAGGGTGAAGGAACGACGAAAAGAAGGTTAAACAATAATCGATAGGAAAAATTGGGCTTATTAGCCCAATTTGTCCTATCGATTATATACCCTAAATATGAACGTAATTCAATCGTTGTCGTATAAAAATTCGATAATAACTCGATTCATAATTCCGAAGTAAATTAACGATGGATTTTATGTGATATAGAACTCCAATAGACAGTGATATAAGATCCTAAATGTCAATTTAACTAATACATACAAGGCTAAGAGTCTAAAAAGAGTAAAAAAAATGGTCATGGTCAAAAGAGTAAAAGAGTAAAAAAAATGGCCATGGTCAAAAGAGTAAAAGAGATAGCAAAGAATGGTAATAATTTCTTTATAGTATAAATGATGAGTTTAAATGTCAAATATATCCTCTAGTGCAAGTGAATTTCCAGAATTGGGGAATAACAAAGATTCAACTTCAGATTTACTTTTCGGGCCAGGAATCTTAAATATGAAAACACTAGTGCATAATTTCGAAATTCAAAGCGAACAATGTAGCTTAATTTGAGTTATTTTATTAATGTGTATAGAATCTTACAGAAAATAAATTGCTCAGATCAATTCATAGTGTTAACACAATGCGAGAATGAATAAGACACATCATATCGCTTCAGACTCAACTAATGGTTTGTGACTGAAACATAGATTGTTGCGCATGATTCTTTTTCTGCATTTGATCAATAAATGAATAAAATAATCATTACGTACTGAAATCAGAATGATACAAACACTTCCATACTTCATTAGATACTCTTTACAGAAGAGGTTACTGGGTAAAGAAATTTTATAACCGCTGCATTTCAGATTTCAGCTATAATCAAAATTTTGTTTGGAATAAACAGGTTTTTTAAAGAAATTGTAGGGAAAAAATTAGATCATGGTACAAACCATCTATTTTGAACAATTTCCTAATTCTTCATTTAGACCGAAGCACATGTAGAAAATATTGTTATAGATTGCATATAATTCTAAAACACAATTAAAATGACCCTTTAATGAACTTGCCTTTTCAATTTAGTTCCCATTTTATTGATATTATATGTATTTATTCAGGAAAATTTAAATCCATTTGCATAGCATGCAATACAAATGTACAGCTAAGCATTGTATCTATTCTTTCCCAGCATGCTCCTTGTGCGAATTCTATTTGAATATCAGTCTTATTTATCATGCTTTTCTGCATGTCGTCGGTTCCTTTGAGAATACATTTTTTATTTTACACAGAGCAACAACTTGGAGAAGAGGTTTTTCAAGCAGATGACAAAAAAGTCCAACGTCACAGAGAACTACACAAGGGGTATGTCGTTTCTGAATTTTGTTGCGCATGATGTTTGTGTTCTCCTACGATCAATTTTGTTGTTTCTACTCGTACATTGTGTTTTGGAAATAATTATACAGTTTATTATCACAAGCTATTAGCGTTTTGTTGTGACTTTCTGGGTGTCGTTTTGGACTACAATGCCTAGAGCTACGTTTATATTAAGGCAATTGATAGGCTCTGTAGGAAGCTACGTTTACATTAAGGCAATTGCTAGGCTC
>BGPR01003234.1:108269-139274 GCA_013235015.1 Araneus ventricosus
CACAAGATACCGTATTTTCGATTTTCAAACAGCTCTTCGTCAGCTACGTTACACACTTATTTGAACTTCACGTTGCATACATTTCAGCATATTAGGTGTCACGCTATTAGGCATCCTGATTGTGTTGTCGAATGTCCTGCAATGTTGGCGGAGAGGTCGCATACACCTGCTGTTTGAGGTTTCCCTATAGAAATAAGTCCAGTGGGGTCAGTTTTGTTCGAAAGATAGATAACATTTACTTCTTTAGTCTACGTTTTGCGACGTCACAGTTTCGAAAATTGCGAACAAACAAATGGGCATTTTAAGTATTATATTCGTAGTAGTTACATGAATTACAACGAAGCGTGTTTCGCTTCAAACTACAAGTCTTTTGCTCACTTATTTCAAGTACTCCTAAATTTTGTTATTGTTTCTGCGTCCTACTTGCCGTTATTTTATCTGTCATGCTACGTATGACTTGTATTGTTAATATTCATGCAGGTGGGTTGTTGAGCAATGGAAAATTTACATTCCATTAAATCAGTGCTGTACATTTTATGTGGTGTTCTCCTATCTTTTACTTAATTCACTGAGAAAGAGCCTGTCTGTAGAGCTTCCCCCTTTTGCTTTTCTAACCCCATCTTCTATTGCAATAAATCTGTGTTGCACATTTTATGTGGTGTTCTCCTATCTTTTACTTAATTCACTTAGAAAGAACCTGTCTGTAGAGGTTCCCCCTTTTGCTTTTCCGACCCCATCTTCTATTGCAATAAATCTGTGTTGTACATTTTATGTGTACAAATCTGTGTTGTACTCCTATCTTTTACTTAATTCACTGTCGAAGAGCCTGTCTGTAACGGTCCCCACTTCCCTTTTCCGACCCCATGTTCTATTGTAAAACTGACTTATTTCTGTATGCCTGATCCACCCTTAGAGTTTGAAAACGACCCTGTCAGTGGCGAATCCAAGGGGGGGGGGCATCGGGCTACAGCCCCCCCCAGAGCCAAGCCAGAATTCCTGATTTAATTTAACATCATTACAACTGTTTTTTCGTAATTTCTCTCTTTAAAAAATAATAAAAACGTTTCAACATTACTTTCTGGCTTGAAAGGCTCGAAAATTTTGCTACTTTTGTAGTCATTCCACTTGTACTTATAGCATCGACGCGGTCGAAGACATTTTTTTGGCTAGTTATTTCATTGTAATTTTTATTAAATTATCGAAACTATTGTATTGTTCTTTATGATTCTTATTGTCAGGTGAGTAAAGTCTGTAAAGTTAAAGAGTTTTGGTTTACTTTAGCCTTGAAGTTTTACATTCTTCACGGCGATACAAGGTTTTTATGACCTCAGCCCCCCCCCCAGACCAGAATCCTAGATTCGCCACTGGACCCTGTAGTATGATAAAGTGCATAATGATTACACAATTTCAACTGATGAAACGATTTCTTCTCTTTTCCAGCGTTGTGCTGACTCTTGAGTATGTGACTCGAACAGCCGCCTTCTCTAGCTGATTGAAAAACAAAATTTGGAAGTTGTTGCTGCTCAAAGACTGGATACTGTCCCGCTGCTATTTCACACATTATCTTCTACTTTTATCTAAATTACTGTTTCGAAACGAGTAGCCACTAGAATCGCATTTCCATAGGTGCGTCGCATCGGGACCTTCTGAAGGAAAAAGAGAGCGCGATCGAATGCCTCCGACGAATCAATAGATCTTCAGTTTCTGCAATCATCCTTTTATTCAAATATATTAGAATACAACGTCAATTGGAGAAGTCGAGGTTATGAAATTTCAATCTTTGAAGAATGGAATAACGTGCTTTTTCCTTTCCAATCATATATTTTCCCAAATAGGTTAAAATTGTAGAAAATTCAACTTCAACACACGTACTCCAACCAACTGTTGATGAAAACATTACTAAATGAATTATTATTTCTAAGAGAAAATAAATATACATACTCTTCTTTAATTCTGATTTCAAGCAAGAACTAATTAAGTTTAAACTTGGTTAAAGTCTTGTGCGATAAGTTGAAATAAATAAAACTTTAAAGACAGGAATGACCCAGGATTTGCTTCAAAGTTGTATCTGTAGATAGCCACATATAATGCTTTGCAGCTTATTTTATGACATTAATTAGTTTTGATTACTAGAGAAGTATTTTTTCATGTACAGATGAAGCCTGACAACAAACTTTTTTGTTTTATAAGCAAGATACTCCACAAGACTGTATCTCAAACGATTATTTCCACAGAACTGTAGAGCATTGACTGATTCCTCCATTTTGGATTTATGTTGACGACCTCTGACGGCTGCTAGATAAGAGCGCAGACGATTTCTGACCGGTGCGATGCCCGTTGCCACTGACTTCCTCCGGTCTCTCAAAAGGAATTGTGATATTATATAGGAAGAAAACTCCCCGTTTCTCTGTCCTGTACTAGTAGATCGTTTGGTAGAACAATCCCTGAACTCTAGAACTGAAAAAAAAGAATGCTTTCGATCGACCAACATTTCTATGCCAAACGACTTTTCCAATCTCACCACCTCTTCTTCCCTGCCATTATGAAGAAGGTGTTCTAGAAAATATTTCAGTTTTTCCAAAATACTTTTTAAAACTTTTTCAATCCAAAAATGCACTATTTTTATAAATTAATTTCTTTTATTTACATCAGATAAAACTTTTATAGAACTTTAAAAAAATCGCCATTTTGTGATGCTCTATTCTCGAATTTAATTTCAGAACACTCTTCCGAACAATGGCGGGAAGATGGATGCTCCCCTCCCTTTGCTCCCTGGGAACCTTCCGCCCCCTCTGAACAAATGGTCCAATCCTCTCTCTTGATAGTTGTACATAATAACTAAATGCATATAATATATTATTCCATACATTTAAGTAAAATATATACTACTTTATTGTTGTATGTACACAAAAACACACAAACACACACATATATAAATATAATAAATATATATATATACTGTATAAATACTTCACTGTGCTACGAGAAGTCTTTTTCCCTGTCAATACATGAAATTTAGGTGTCAAATTGTGTTTTTAAAAATTTCTCTTTATATATAAAGCATCGTTACTGCCTCTATGTACAGTTAATGGACTATCTTCAATTAGAATAGCTGTCAATGGACTTGAAAATGAAACATTGCTGACCTTAAATTTCATGTTGATGTTAATAGAGTCCCTTGGACTTGATTCAACAAAATGCAGAGACCACTCGTCTTTCCATGTTAAGTGGTCCAGCGTGAGAAAAAAGGACATTTCAACTTCCTTCGTGCTTTACTCGTTCCAGGAATGTCCTAGCCCGGATTGTCTCACACTTCGATGAACAGATGCATTGTCCTTGCAGTAACGAATTTCCGTTCTATCTACCACCAAGGATCCAGTAATATTTTATGATTCATAGTCGGTTATTGATTGATATTCCGCCAAATAACTTTCATGTTGATTCATAATGTATCACTTTCGGATGAAATGTATTTCTTTTTATGTATTATCACGGTATGACTATTGAAATTATCATATTACTATTAATTTTCTAATCAACTATAAATGTCCTTTATTTCAGAAAAATGTGTACCTCAAAACGGACATATTGTAAAATTCTGTTTAGCAGACGATATTTCTTTTTAATCTTTTCTCAGAAAATGTTGCCAACTTCACTATTTATTTCGTAAGAAAAGAATTATTTACTAAAGGACAAAATACTTTAAATTATAATAAATTAATTAATTAAATAAATATATAAATATTTCCTAAGGTTTCTTTTATTTCATTCTTAAGCATTTATCCTCATTTCAAACTACTTAAAATATTCTTATTTTTAAAAATGTTTTTAACAACTTAATAAGATATTTTTTCCTCTTGTAACTCAAAACCGTTACTATTCAGATTATCCTCAATGAAGTCGAAGCAACAGGTAGGAACGTCCTGGAACATCGTTTCCAACATTTTCCACAGCATTTCTTAACAAAGCAGACGACTTTCGTTTGTGAAAAATCCATTCAAGTACTCTATGTAATTACTTCTATGTCGCTCTCTGTATTGGAAGAAAGTTCACTGTACAAAACGTAGAAAGTATCTCTCGAATAGAATTTCTTTTTTTGTGTCTTTCCTTGTAAAGTTATAGTCCATTTTTGATATAAGATTAGCAAGTTGAACGTTTATTATATTAAGAAATTTATTTTTCTGGCCTTAGCATTCTAATGTGCAGGGAGATCCAGAACACTTGTTGCAGTGCTCCAGGGCTGAGACAAAAGATTCTTTTGAGTAGTGAATAATAGGTTTAGTTTTTGAATTTAATCTAAGTACACAATTCCGAAAGCTCCATGATAGAGATAACGAAGAAGCTACAGTGTCATGGTGATTGGAATGCAAGACCATACTACTCAACTTAAAGGCAATTTTTGGGTATTCTTCTTCTACGTCTAGAAATTATGTGCATTAAATACAAGGGACTTTCTTTCTGAAAACAGTGAAGAAATAGGAATCTATTCCTATACTGAGACGTTTGGCAAAGGAAGCTTATATTGAAGGAAAAAATTCCAAGCCAAAACCGCTCCTAGCTCTAGCTATTTTGCTTCTTGCATAAAAAGAAAAATATTCTTCAAGAACGTCTAAGGAAGTAATAAGAATCGTTGAAGTCCAAATGCTTTAAAACCACATTTCTGTGGTACAACTTTAAAGTTTTAAATGCGATATATATTTCTGATATACATTCCTTCTCTTCTCCATACTTTTCTTAAAAGCCTCAAGGATAAACTTAGCAAGTCTAACAAAGAAACGACGTCTGATGATAATATTCTACGGGGGCAAACGCTGTTAAGCCACGGGAAAATAAAAATACAAGAGTATTTAGTTGAAAGAATTCAAAGTGATTCGGTTAAGCATGCGTAACCAGAAAGACAATATTTGTGCAACTGATTCATCAACTTAAATCGCACTTTCGAATCTTTTGGCTGCACTCCTGAAGCCCTGCAACGGTTTTCCTGAATTTCCAAGTATGTGTGTTGCAATTGAGCGTAGAATTACTCGAAGTTTAGAGAGAGGTCTTTTGTCATAACTGTACCGTTTCCGAAGCTCAGGTAGAGTTAGTTTTCGAGTTGGAACTATGGATAGGGAAAGACTGGGTTTCTTTCCACTACTAAGATTCTCATACTAAGAAAATTTCCATTCAGTCAAAAGAAACCAGAAAAAAAATTGTTGAATTTAAAAGATGATACAAGTTTTCAAAATCTTTTCTGTAAAATCCCTGCAGAGTCAAAGTCTTTTCCCTCCCTAATATCCCCTGCAAAGTCTGATGATCGTTTCATAGTTGACAAAATACCTTAGTGGACCTTTACGATACTTGTATCTGCTAATATGTAAAGTTATCCGTTGTGTCCTTTTCTAACCTACTGAATGAATCCTATTTTTCATCCCAAGCAATTATTAATGGAATATAATTTAGCTTTCAATAAGAAAGTATGTATGTTCTGCTGCATACCTGAAGAAAATAGATCGCTTAATACTTCTGTACTTCTCCCTCAAGCAGTTTTTAGGTGATAACAATGTTTCATGTTTAGAACTCAGTTTCATGTTTAGGAACTCAGATGTCTTTGTGGCTTTTGCATAATCCACACACGTGCAATGTGTTCGGTTGTGCACGCAGTACCCGCCCCCAAGAAGCGAATTTGTGATAGTGCTCTCGAAAAATTATCGCGCCTTCCCTCTTCGCCAAATGTTCTATCGAAGCCTCGACCTATTCCTTTCTCACCCGTGACTCGTGAAGCGACGGCCCTGCCCCCCCAAGAACAAAAGAAGGTCACCTGATGTGCCCCCTAGCGGGATCTACACAAAGGTAGGCGGTACATCGGCGTGACTTGCACTCCCTGAAATTCTAAATTGGTCAAGTTTGTGCAGACGCCACAAAGCTGTACTAGGAACTAAATATTCGCTCCAGCCTAGATCAGAACAGATTTTGAAAAGATGAAATGATACTCCTATGACAAAGTTTAGAAATTTTTGACTCGATAACCGTTTGGTGTTTGGCCATATTTGGCATTTTTTATATATTCGATTAGATCTAGCAAATGGACCAGACAATAACTGATTACATTTGATTTGTTGAATCATCAGATCTGCTGCTTGTTCTAAGATTGACTGAACTTCGACGTCAGTTCTTTCGGATTAATGCCTATAGAACGATCGATTTCGGTTACCGAATTGACTGGACTAGATCTGGTGAAGGCAGAACTTGCTCTCAAATTGAAGAGTCTCAGCAGTTTTCGGTGAGTTAACGGAAATTGACGCCTGTCTGACCAGATTACTCCAGAGTTTCAATCAAAGACTCATCTTTAGTTTCCAGCGTTTCGGTGTGCCTCGGTTCAACCTGTCGTTTTGTGTGAAACGGTTCAATACTTTTTCTCATGTGCCTGTTCGCCAGAAACACGATGAAACAACGAGCATTTTTGTAAAGCGTTTCTTCTCACCGACGCGTGTTTCAGCAGAAATCCCTCTCTTCTCCCATCATCCGGCGGCTGCATTCGCAAAACCTCTGTGCCAAACCGAAGAGAATCGCAAAAATCGACGTTCTCTTCATGCGTGGAATCTCTCCAGCGCATTTTACATCAAGGATTCCGAAATTTCTATCTGTTTTCGCCTGTTGAAGTTTAAAGTATCTGCCTGCGTTTAATCCTTTAGTTGTTGCTTTTGTACATCATACGTACAGCGAATTATCATGCTTTCTAACTGATGATATACAGGCCATTCATAGACATTATAATTTGGGGGAAATCATATGGAGTCCATGAATGCTTTAAGATTTCTACGGGCATATGGAGTCCATGAATGCTTTAAGATTTCTACGGGCATATGGAGTCCATGAATGCTTCAAGATTTCTACGGGCTCCATGAGCTAAAGTTTAGCCATTCGTAGGCATTATAATTCGATGCAAAATTTACATAAAATCCACGAATATTTCAAGATTTCTACGGACACTATTAGTTAAAGTTAAGCCATTCGTATACATTATAATTAGATGCAAAATCACATGGAATCTATGATACATCATACGTGCAGCGAATCGGACTTTCTAACTGATGAGCTAAAGTTAAGTCAATCATAGTCATTATAATTTGGTACAAAATCATATGGAGTACATGAATGCTTCAAGATTTCTACGGGCTCCATGAGCTAAAGTTTAGCCATTCACAGGCATTATAATTCGATACAAAATTTACATAAAATCCACGAATATTTCAAGATTTCTACGGACTCTATTAGATAGCTAAAGTTAAGCCATTCGTAGACATAATTCGATGCAAAATCACATGGAATACATGAAGATTTCTACTGACTCTTAGTTGAATTAATATGACAACAGAATCCCACAACATAAGATGTCCTACAATTAGATATTAAAGAAAAAAAACAATTAAGTAAAAATTAAACGATCAGATTTTCTGAACTTTAACGCGGGATTCTTTAGATAGTGGCGGTAAAAAGTCAAGCTGAGACAAAGATTCAAAACCTGGGACTATAGAGGCTAAATCTGCATGTCAAACATTTTACCATTGATAAAAATAATAGTAACTACATATAAAAGAAATAATGACCGAAATTAATAAAAAAAACCCCAGGAATTACGGTACTGAACGGTCATTCACTTAAATTGGGTGGTCAGGTTGAGTAGAAAAAGCTGAAAAGGCTAATTTTAACCTTAACATATGTTCTAACTAAAGTAATTAAAAATGCGACAGAGTTATAAAATGCCTAAGAGAGATACTTTTAAAAAGACAAGCAAAATATATTTTCAAGTCATGTCAAAATACTCATCAAAACGTAGGCAGATACCTTAAACGAAAATGGTGTTTACATTTGTAAGCAGTATAATTCAAAATTAGCTTTTATTTGAAGAAGGTCAAGATTTGGCTCTAGTGAATTCTTCGTTTCAAATGTTAATTTATGACAAATCTTCAGCTAACACCATTGGCGAGTAGCTTTATTTCGGAAAAACACAACAGCAAATAACAACTAGCAATGCCGATATCAAAAATTACTCTGACAGAAAAGAACATAGAAAATTTTAAAGCTCCATGAAAAATTTCAAGTTGCTCAACTTTAAATTTAAGATCGATTGTAATCTGTTCAGTAAAACAAACAAATGTATGAATGTAGGATTTAAAAAAATGGACCTCATTTAAAGGTGACTAATTTGCAATTTGTTACAAACTTGTTTTATATAGATATCAAGGCTAATGCTCATATTATAATATAATCATACAGTTTCAGAGAAAAAAATCGTCAATCTCTAAGAAAAAAAATTGTTCGCATTTATCGCACTTTCTTAGATAATTTCTTAAATCCTTCCTGGAAATTTGTAATCAAATGCATTGATTTCTCAGATGTAACCAAGCATGTTTTTAATTTTTGTCATTAGTGCCTTCTTTGATTAGGTCCCAGACGTTTTCACTTGTTTTAAATGTTAAGTGTTTTTGATGTGTAACCTTTATTATTGTGTTATGTGTATTGAATGTACTGTTATTTCATCCGAGCAACTCACTTGTACTATTTCCATGATCATTCAATAGCTCTAGAGGTACGAAAGATTTGTAAACAAAGCTTCGGTGTTCTAATATGGTTTTATGTTACATGTGTTGAGTATTTTATGAGTGTTCAATGTAAATATGTTAATTGTGATGTTCTGTCGAGAAGGTCATTTGCTTTAACATATTATTTCATTATGTTTACTAGTTTCAAAAAGAAAATCGCTGAATTTGAGTTATAGACTGATAACATCTAAATAACAGCCTTTCGAATAGAAATTTTACTAAGAGACTTTTGCAAGAAACAGTTGAATAAGATGAAAAATTGGAACCCTACACTTTCTGAAGCATTTGGAACTGATAAGTACAAAAAATTACTAGTAGATGAAATTACACAAATCACAACACATCTATGAAGAAAATCTTTTCCTAACAATTTACATTTATTTACCGAATTAATTATTAGTGCAAAATTATTGTATTAAGTAGCGATGATTATTTTTATACTTTTTCAATGAAAAACTTTGAAAAAATCAATTTTATGCCATCCAAATTCATAAAATATTAAATTTCTCATTCCAACGGATGATTATACCTCATTTGTTTGCATGTACAAATGGCGACCCCGTGCACAGATGCAGACCGCCCTCTTCCCTCTCGAAAGTATAAAAACAAAATGACAATTTTGTTTCGATCATATGACCTCTCCCATTATCGATCTGTTATTCACCATTTAACAAGAGCTATAGAATTATGATTGTTGAAGCAATTGTTTCTTATGTTTAAGAGCATGTTTAAATATAAATAATAAAATGCGTTTCTGGAAAAAAATGTGTCTCTATTTTTGCAGTCTGTTTTCTTATTCACCAACGTAAGCAAAATCAAGATAAATGATTTCCAATCCTTTGTACATAGCATGTTTTGAAACAATTGTAGTATATTTTTAACAAGATACGTGGGTTCTATTCTTTTGTATTGCAGTGAAGGAAGTTTTCCAACAGTTTGCCATTAATTTTTCTTTATTCTTGGTGACGAGAGCATATAATCAATAGGGATGACGAATATTTTACTACTACACAATATCAAAAAATTACAAATACCTGTGATGAATACTACTGTCAAAAAAGGTGTGATTCAATCATTGGTAATTAAATGTGCGTAAAATGATTGAAAATTAACAAAAAACATTCTTTTTAATATACTTTTGCTACGTTTAGTTTTTATTTCTATATTATATCAACAGATGGTGCCATGTAAGCCCATTTTGGTGATTAGAAAGAAGATCTTTCTTTTTTGCGGTCACGGTTCTCCCCTATCGCAGTTTCATTTCCTGCGAGTAACTATTCTTGTTGTGATATGCGTTTTCGAATGATTTCAGCTCTTGTATAAGGATAGAAAGTCGCTTTAATCGTTCGAAAACAAATATTCACAGGGAAGCTTAGTTAACTGCGATTGTAACGGAAAATGATCGGATTTGTTATTCACTTGAAAGGGGGATTCTGATTAGTGTTGATGTTGGCTTCCGCGCTTGATGGGAATATTTGTAGTTAATTTAATTGATCGGACATTTTTTAAAGTTGTTTTCGCTACAAGCGCCATCTATTTGCAGTATATCGAACTAAGAACACAAACTTTTGCAGAAAGTGTAACAAAAAACAAATGAATTTTTTTTTACTTAATTTTTAGTCAAAACACTTTGCATACATTTAATAAGACTTTGAAAATTAAAAGTGATGTGATTGAAATCACAATTTAAAAATAACAATAGCAAAAATATTTGTTATTAAAAATATCGTGGATTATGCATCCCTAATAATCATTATATAGTTCCAGGAGGGCCAAATATCGCCTACCCCGGTTTCTTGATGGCCACTACCGGAATTACTGAGGTTCCCCTTTCAGTAGTTGTTTGAGGTTGTTTCCGTGTTAGGTGAATTAATAATCATGTTTCAATACTTTAAGTATAATCAATAAAGTTCAAGTCATATTATAGAATTTGGGGTATTGATAGTGACTATAATTGGCTCCGTTTCGGTGTAGTTTATTTTTTGGTTTGCCATCCGATTCCGAAGGGGAATGCCGCCATGTTTGAGGATTAGGTTGTTCCCATTATCGCCCACTTGGGGATTCCCATTATCGCCTTAGCCCTTTGAGAGGCACTATATGAAAAAAATTACTTTTAAGAAGTTCATCGTGGACATCCTATCACCTGCTCCTAGCTCCTAAATTCTTTTTTTTATTTTGATGTTTTATTAAGGGGAAAAGTGTTAAAAGAATAGTTTAATTATAATTTACTAGAAGTGCCAAAAAGCTGTCTTATATTGCTTTCAATTTTGTCGTGCCTTAATTTTGATGTTTAATAAAGTAAGCATGACGTAAATTACACTTTATTTCGATCCATTTTAAACATTGGCGATATTGGGAACATATAGTGGGCGATATTAGGAACATATAGTGGGCCATATTAGGAACATATACTGGGCCATATTAGGAATATAGTGGGCGATATTAGGAACATATAGTGGGCCATATTAGAGACATATGTTGGGTGATATTGTGGCTTATATAGTGGGTGATATTGTGAACATATAATTGGGCGATGTGCAGGAACATGTAATGGGCGATATTGGAACATATAGTGGGTATATTAGGAACACATATGGTGGGCGATAGCCAGGAACACTGTTTCCCAGTGGGAAAAATACAACAATCTCAAAAAGGTTTGGTGTGTGTTTAATTTATGTGCTAAAGTTGTAATTCGGTACCTCTTTGGATAAGAGGCCAAATGATGGAGTGGAACAATTTTTAGACAAATTGCAAATGAATTAGCTCCCATATCTGATATTAGCTTAGAATTGACGATATTTGGGAAAACTAAACTTAATTTATGAGCTGGGCGCAGTGAAAGATTGGTTGCTATTGTTTTATATTTTTTTACTGGTGTAAGAAGGGCTGAAACTCCCATTAAAATTATTAATTGACAACCTATTATTTGAATGCATTGGTATATCAAAAAATATTATTAAAACCATATATACAGAAACGCTATTACCACATGTCAAATCTCTATCTTCTCAAACTCCATTCTTTTTAATATTTTCACATTTCACGATAAGATCTGCAGGTGTATAGCAACTATTCAATTTTATAAATATTGTTATACGAAAACGTCCGATTATTATTGGCCTTGGCGAAAGACTTCAACAAACGGGTTAACGAATGACACTTGATTCTCAATATTCAGGGAAACACGAAACGCAGGTATTAAAGGAAAAACAGCAATTTATAAATTAGCAGCACAAACAGACAAGCAATTCACTAATTAATAACAGCAACATCACTTTCAATACCAGCTCGAGTCTAACAACACCCCAGCTCTCACTTCCGGATTAAAAAACTCCAAGACGTTCGCACTCTAGGCGATCTCAGTCCCATCATCACGTACCATTCAGTCAACTCTACGATCCCAGAACGGTGCTGTATAGTCTCCCGACAAGCCGTCTCATGAAATCTGGAAAAAATTTGGATCTCGGCTCCTAATAGATATATCTAGAAATTCTAGTATTTTTGAATCCTACATTTTTCAAAGGCGATCTCAGTCGTCTCTGCATGCCAAATTCGATCAACTCTCCCTGTGATCTAGAACGGTGCTATTTATAATTCCCAACTATTGTGACGTCACATAGAAATGCTGGAAAAAATTCGGATATCAAGCCCTAATAGATATATCTAAAAATTCTAGTATTTTTGAGATCTACATTTGCTCACCAATGTCTTGGGGATAATGGATTCATTCCCACAATTCCATACATACCCTGTACATCTCTGTTCCCCAGCATAAAGACTAAAATGCTGAAGCATTCTTCCATCTTCTGGCAACACTGTAGATGAGAATCTGTTAGCTAAGTAAATGAGAACCTACTTTGTTGAAGAGCACTTTTTTAGACCATACGAAAAGGGTATTAAAATTATTTGAAACCGGTTTTCCTAATTTGGGCAAAATCAAATTTATTTATTACATAAATCACTCACCCGCTGGTATGGAGAGGTTTGCAATTAAAATCTGTCACCGCGATCGTACTTATCTGAACTATCGTCTCAGAAATTTCCTTTTCTGCCTAAGCGTTACCGAGAATTCTATGCTCATGATTAATGCCTGACCACTTCCAGCCTGCCTACATACATCAAGGGACAGCAGTGGTCTGGTGTTAAAGGTGTCGGCTTCGCATATTTACGGATCCCCATAGTGAGATGAGGACGCTTCTCATTGGTTCTCAATGTCACGTGACTTGGCTTGCTAAATGACGTCATTGAAACTAAGCGAAACGCGTACTGGAAAACTTCGTCCTTTATTTGTTTTATTCTAACCAGCGGGAGTGACCTCCCCGAAACTTTCTCGCATACGACCAGTAACGTGGGGTGGGTAAACCCCCAGTTGGTAGGTAAATATGTTTGGGGTATTTACCCAAGTCCTGGTTATTTTGAAAAAAAATTATGAATGGTTATTTACAATGAAACATATAAAATTTATGAATTCCCAATAACTTAATATTTTGCAAAAAAATTGCGTATGTTCGAAATTTCTCCGCGCGCTGAGGTACCACAACTTTATTTAACGCTTTTGAGTACGAAGTCTTACTATAGATATCGCACAACATTTCACTACACTTCTGGTTAATCACAGAAGACCATCTGGAGAATGTAAAAACAAAGTTTCGTTTTGGGGATTGCCATAATTTCCGAAGCGCGTGTTTGCGGCTCGCTACAATTTCCGCCAAGGTCAAAAGCCAACCGTACTCACTTAAGTAAAATAAGCGAAACGCTCGCCAACACACAGTCGTAATGTGCATTTTGAACTAAATATGCAATTTGAACACCTGTTTTTTAACCGATTGAGTTGAAAATTGGGCACAGATCTATAATTAATGTTAGCATCCGCGATATCAAGTTTTATTTATCTAAGTCAAAGGGTTTATGAGATACAAGTATGCGATTATACAGATCAACAGACATCAACCCGTTGATGGATTTGGCCCAAAATCCTATACGGACCTACATTCATGACGATAAAACTGTGTACCAAATTTTATCCATCTAGCTAATCAAGTTTTTGAGTTATAGTGGTCACATGACTTCGGACATACAGACAGACAGATTTCCCGTTGACGGATGTTGTCCAAAATTTCATAGAAACCTACAAATTATGTTTAGAGACCACATACCAAATTTCATCCCCGTAGCTCTAATAGTTTTCGAGTTATCGTGTTCACAGACAGACGCACATAATTCCAAAATTGTGTTTTTCTGACTCAGAGAGGTCTAAAACGAGGAGATTCGTCAAAATCTCGAGTTCGAATATTTTGACGATTACAATACTTTCTCTTTGTATACTTCGTATACGAAGAGATTATTCCCTTTGATTTGGAAGGGAATTTTATTTCTTCTATCATTTAATAGTTTTTTAACAGCCATCCGAAAGTAAAGCATTTCTTTTTTCCATTTTCTGCTATCCTGCTTTTGAGGAAAACGTTTTTACTTCCTAGGTCTTTAAATCTAAGGGTTAGGTTTTTCTGAGGTTAAAGCATTAATGGCAACAGACTGAAAAATTCACTGCCAATTAGTTAAACAATAATGAAAATGTAAGAAGAGAAATTAAATAATAGTTTGATTCTGACCTCCAAATTGGACTTCGTGACATTATCAACTTTTCTCAGTGTTTTTAAATCAGTGTAACAGAAAGTATAGCCTTTATCTATTCGAATTTGGCCATTTTTTTAAAGGAACATTTAATAAGAATGTCTGTAAAATTTTTAAAAGAGGAATGAAACGAAAAAAGGTCATTATTTTTTTTGCAGACTTGAAATTAAATCGGGAAAAATTATGTAATTAATAAAACTATATTTTGAAATTAAAGTATCTCCTCACTCTCGAACCTCTATCCAACAGCACACGTGAAACCCGCTATTCTAAATCAAGATTATCTCATTTTTAAGTTAAGAAATATGTTAGATTGCTAGCTGAGTTAACATCCGTCCATCATATTTATGCATCGAAAACAAAGAGTAAAACGGACCCTTTCACGGACACTGAAAATTGCAAAAAAATAAATCAATTACTTCAAATAATATATATATATATATATTGACTCGTCGCTCGTTCGTATCCCTGAAATTATTATTCCAAGTTTCGGAGCGTCCAGAATAATGACTGTTTTGAAGATAAATTGGAAATCCACAAATTCTGTTTAGATGTATCCATGTCAGAGCGAAGTGAAAATAAGCTCTCAATACTTGAGTTCTGAAGATGTAATATTCAGCAAGGACTCCAGATGTTCACTGGTGGACAACTGATAAGGACTATTTTTAAGATGAGAAAAATTTAGATTTTATAGGAATACAATGGGGAACTTCAGCATTTTTTAAAAACACATGAAAGCCATCCGTATTTGTAGAAAAAATCATTCTAATTTCAAATATGCAAGTGAAATTTTACAGAAAAATTTATTTATTTAAATATTGAGAGCGAAAGATGCACTGAAATAGCAGGAATCATCATGCAATCAGAAACTCACTCTCATTGGCCGAGTAGATTCTGACGTCGAGGGTGCCTTCCTTCGCATACTTCTCTTTCGCTAGTTCTGTATTCTGCTTTGAATCAAGGCGTTTGTACCAGCTAACATTTTAAAAGTGAAGTTTTTAGCTGTTCTACTATACAGTGTTCAATTTCACAATGGATATTGGTTTTGTACAAGCTAAATCGGATAATATTAGACTCTTCCGCGAATCGTATCGTCAGCCCTTTATTTGAAAATGCCTTGAAAGAATGTGTATCTCTCTGAATGCAACAGATTTTCCAACAATCAGCACTCAAATGTGACACACTATTCTGTAGTATTTTTATGGATCTCTTTGAAAGCTTCGGAACAAAGCAAGCTACTCACTTTCTATCAGTAAAATCCTGATCGCTTACTTATTTTATTACAAGGGAAGGAACACAAATGTTTTGTCAGTACATGTGTCTGTAATTATTCAGTTCCGACAAAGAAACTGGACACAAAACGCCGGCTCGTAAATTATCTCATAAGAAAAGTTGCTTTGACCTTCCCTTCAGTTACCGGAACAGGGCTCTATACTATACAGAAAGGGATTCGCCTTAGAAAAAACGGATAGGTTTTCGAAACCATCAAGCAGCAATAAATTGAAGAGGGGCCCTCGGGCATTCCGAGAAGACGCTGCGATTTCTGTTGCACAAGCAAGAACGGAAAGATAAGAACCTGATTTTGCATGATGTATTAAATTTCGTATGCCTACAGTAAAAGAAAAAACAGGAATTTATTTATTTCAGAAGTTCCGTTCAAAATAATTTCAAGTACGGCATTTTTTAAAAAACACACCTGTGCCTTTTAAAAATTGATTATATTTTACATAGTTTTATTCTTCTATGCTTTATTTTACTATATAAATTATTTCCTTTGTAATATTATTAATTTTAAAATACTAGTTTATACTAATTAATATAAAATCTAGTAAAAATAACTTATATAAAGAAATACACTAAAAAATTAAAAATGATAAAACTGTAACCACTTTCGTAAATTGCAAAAAAAAGAAAAGATACGAACAAAGTATCTGTAAGTAGTAAGCCTTCTTTACTGCAAAGTAAGTTTTTTACATTATGTTAGTTAATTTTTGAATTATATAAAAAAACTATGTAAATTTATAACAATATTCAAACCAGACCAAATGCGACTGATCTAGGAATTTAAGTGCTGCCATCAACAAACTCGAGATGCACGATGAGATAAATTTATCCCACCTTTTCTCAACAATAATTGATGAGCAAACTAACTTTTGAAGACTAATTTTGATTTTAATGCATTCATTGAATATAAAGAATTTATTTTGAATCAAAAGTTAATTCTGCGAATTATTTTGTTGAACTACAAATGAAAACGAATTTTATTATAAAAAAAGTCGTGAATTTAAACTAATTTTTAAGATATTCTTGTTAATTTTCAATAGTACTGGTAATTTTTTTAAAAAATATAAGAAACATTCGAATATCCATTGAAAAAATTTTTGCTATAAATTAACATGAGCAAGTCTTTTTTAAAGAAAGATTCTTAAAGAAGGTGGGATCTTCTATATTTTTACCCTTTGAGGGCCAATGCCCTCTCAAAGGGTAAAAAAATAAATTCCATGTAATCAAATGGGAAAAAAGTAATTAACTTTAACTATTTGCTTTAAAATATCTTAATTTTTTTGCTGCTAACCTCACCTTGTACTTCTTTTAAAAACAAAAAAGATATCGAATTCTGAATTTACTGTGCTTCATGATATACAAATTTAATAGGTATAAAATAGATTAATAACTCACATCAAAATGATCTCCACAGACATGACGAACGCTGCTTGCTGATAATTCCGGATTTAACTTCGGATCTCTCTTCATCGCTTTACACCACTTTTTGCGAATAACATAATTTTTTGACACATTGATAAATAATTTATCCGGTGCCGTTACAGTTGTATTACGACATTTAGGAACAATACAATACTTGTATCTTTCCGACATTATTTTATCTGATGCGATAGTCGGAAAAAAAGAGAATCTCTATAGAGCGCGAACGGGAAGGAAGAGTGTTTCTCTCCCGTCTGGCAATTTTGACGTCACACCCGTTTCCCGCCCAAAATGGATCGTTTTTCCCGCGTTCTCTGAGAGGCGAACTGGGGACATACAATCGTCGGAACTCGCAATTTATAGTGCAGATTCGGTCACTAGGACATTTAGGGGACCATCCAAAAATTGATGAAGACGAAAATTATTTTGGCCCAACCCGTTTCACAGAAAGCTGAATAATGCGACGAAACTTTCATCAATGGTTTTGTTTGATGTGGATAATGTTTTCATGCATTTTCATAAAAATAGCAAAAATATTCGTGAAAATATAAAGGTTTCGTTAAAAAATCCCTAATTTTTCAGCATGTTTTTTGCTTCTAACATGCAGAGATTTCAACCAAATTATAAGAAAGTTACAGAATATTCGACAATATGTGAAAGCAATTTAGGTATTAATATTTGAATAAAATAATTTGAATATTACAAGAAATAAGATTATTTTTAGTAAATAATTTTTTTCTGCGCATGTGCGAAACACAGCGAAATTTTTCTTTCATAACTTCAATGCCAGATATATTGAACAACTTATATGAAAATTCAAGTTCAATACCCTTAATATGCAGAAAGATATCGGCATTGCAACGAGGTGAATTTCAGTTCACTCTAAGCTAAATGATAAGGTTCCACACACAAACCGAAATTTTAAAAACTTGAATCTTCGAACAGTAATATTGAATTTTATGGAAGTTGAATATCCTGAACATTCATGTATATTAATAAATTAAATACATAACTTAAATTGCATTTCGATGCGGACTGCGGACCAAGTAGGACGAATGTTAATAAGAGGTTAAGACTGAAATTCTCGATCACTCCACGCAACGCAAATGGCATTTTAGCACTCCATACTAATCCAGTTTTCAACTCATCCATTTAAGTAGATCTAGTTCTTCCTCCGCAATCAAAGCGCGTGACTCCCGCAGTGGTTTTGTGGCTTTCGCGAGAGAGCCATCCTCCCCCTCCCACACGGTCGCATTTCAGCTTTAATGGCCCAATACTCCAAATGGATTTCAAGTGAAGTTGTACTGTATCAGTAGCTAGTGATAACGAAGAATCAGATCATGATATGCATGTTAACGTTGCAGACAAATCCCATCACGAGTATGGAATTAATAGTTGTGAAATAAATAATTCTGTAATTGGAATAAGTAAAAATAATCCTAACGGATCTCATAGCATGACTGAAGTATTAAGTGCAGATAATGGAGATCACTCAGCAATGGATATTGATAAACATAATATTAATACTCCTAACACCTCTAGGGTAGATGTTAATAATGACGATGCCTCTGGTAGTACTTCTGACTCACCCAGTGCTAAAGATATCGTAATGCTTAATGTGCCTAAAAATCCTAATAACCGGGTTATTAATAATTGCATTGTGTATGACACGCCTGGCGAAGAAATAACTGCGCAAGATGACGGCGATAATATTATGATTAATGACGCCACTAATAACAAACCAAATTCAAACATTAATATTACCAACGAAAATTGTTTGCAAATTAATGAAGATTTCCAAATCCAAAACCGAAAAAGAGGTTGGACCTCCGCCCAAAAAAATGCTACTAACAAAAAAATCAATTCGGACAGCATACCGCTCCAAAATAAGTTCAGTCCTTTAGCTAATTTACCCACTGCGGAAAGCACTCAGGATCAAGCTATTAATGTCAATCAAGGTAAAACCCCCAAAATTTCCCCGATCACTCTTAAAAAACCCACAAACTATCGTGAACTTTTTAGGAGAATTAACGAAGTTGAAAAAATTAAGTGCATTGCCAAAGAAGCAGGCGAATTTCTAAAACTTCACTGTACGACCCCGGACGATGACAAAAAACTAACCGATTACTTCGACAAAAATCAGAACGAATATTTCGTTACACCCCGTAAAACTAACAAACCCATCAAAGTGGTTATCAAGGGACTCCCCAAAGAAACGGATACGGAGGACATTAACGAAGAATTAATCAATAAGAACTTCCGAGTAGAAAAAGTTAACCAATTAAAAAAGTTTAAAACCCGCGAACCACTCAATATATTCCAGATACACCTAACCTTGACAGATAATATCAGCGAAATTTACAAACTGGATACCTTGTGTTATCATTTCATAAGTGTGGAAGAATATCGAAGTAGACTTCATTACCAGTGCTTCAACTGTCAGAGATGGAACCACGGATCCAGCGGATGTAAGCTGAATCCCAGATGCGTGGTTTGCTCTGACAATCACCCATCCAAGGAATGTCCTCTTAAAGGACAAAAAAGCAACACCCCCAAATGCGCAAACTGCAACGGCCCACACACCGCTAGTTATCGCGGATGCCCTCGGTATCCCCAAAATATTCAGAAAAACAAAATACAGCCTGGGAAAAGCTTCGCAGATGCCCTTAAAAGCAAGTACGAAAATGCAAACAAACCCCCACCCCAAAAAACGACCGAAAACGTTAGCGAAATATCCCCACCGACCAGCACGATGAAAAACAACGAGAATTTCCCCTCAACTAATACGCCTATCAATAATAACGAAATTAGCGATATCATGGCCATCGTGGCCGAATTTAGGAAAATTTTCCGCAACATGAAAAACATTCGCGCAACCGTCCAGCAACTCCAAGCCGCCGAAGGTGCATTTGAAAAAATTGCAATCCTCGCTGAAGCTATGCGCTAATTGCCTTTTCCCTTTCTCTCTCTTTTCCGCCTTCCCGCCTCGCATGATTAGCTGACACGAGTTTTCCCAAATTTATTAAAAAAAAAATAATGTCAAAAAAAAATCATTATCCATTGCTTTTCTTTTTTTTTGTGTATAACTTACTGTTATTTAATTCTCTGTGTTTGGTGCGAAATATTGTGTTATGTCCTTACTATATTTATCTCGTCAGTGTCGGAAGTTTAAAGCCCACTGTGAGGCTGTGCACTTCCTTCAACCACCCACCCACTCAATGAGTGAAGTTGTATTTCCAAACTACTGAAAACAGTATTCCAATCCTCATCGGATTTTCGCATAGGCGAATGGATTTGGCGCGGTGCGAGCGAATTTGTGCAGCGTGGAGTGATCGCGAATATCCAGGTTTAGAGGAATGGCGATCTTCACACCTTCGCTAGTGTTTATTCAGCTTATTAAGCCCAATGGATCACGGTATTCGCCGAATCTGTCTGCAAAGGGTTAATAAATTTTCCTTTGAAGGGGGAAATCCTTCAACCAGTCTCTAAGCAGGAGAAGGCAGTTTCGTTGAAAATATCATTTATATTCAGGAAGTTTTGAGTCACCAATATTCTAACGAAATTGTCTTTTGGGTGTACGTGAATGCAGTATGGTATTATACCTACCTATAAGTGGACTGTGGTGTTTTTCAATGTGAATGTACTTACTGAAGCTCTTTGAGAAGAAATATTCATTCTAACTTCCTACATTTCAGTCTGAGTGACTAACACAGGCACTAGAGCGGCTGTATATGATATTCTTTAAAATGTATACTTCTTGAAGCTATCCCCTAAAGCAGAGCTTCATTACGACCGTAAATTTATCTCACAGAATAATATTGGGCAAAAAGAAAAAACAATTATTATTGAATTCAAATTTATGTACGATAATTTTTACACTAATTTTTTAATTAATCATTAAGTAGTTCTTCATTTTATTTTATTATTCATTTTGAAAGTTTTTTATTTTCAAATATCAGCCCGTGAAACCTTTTTACGCAGTCGAAAAACGACCCTTAACGACAGTCTTCAAAACGATTCCATATCGCGCGGGATAGGGAATTGTCATTCCCTTCCTCTAGGGTGCTACCCGGATTACAGTTCCCTTGTTAGTTGAATGCCTGACTGAGAAAATAAAAGTTTTGAGATCACATTGCAAATGCGCATGCTCGAATAGAAGCAATTGGTACAAAGGGATTTTATAGTTCCTGAAGGGGGAAAAGACAGCGGATAGGGAAAATTCCTCTGAAGTAACCTTGGTTTTTATCCAGCTTCTCGGCTCAGCTGAAAGCGTCAAAAGTTAGTTTTATTGATGGATACGGATATTGAAAGCAAAACTAAATAAATAAGTGATTAAATTTATGCACTGAAGAAAGATGTGAGTGCTGCAATTCCGCAACACGAGCCGCTCCTGTTTTTACTGATGGTTTTCTGAAAGTGATTCCTGATAATCTATTTAGCTTAATTTCTTTTCTTCGCCATCAAATGGGCTTTACCCTGTGGGTCTGACTAGCAAGGTAAAATTTTCGGGATTGAATCTGTTTCAATCGAGTTCAGCTTTTTCTCCGCTTGCGACCAACTAGCTCAGCAAAAGACTGAGGAATTATTTTGATTTGCAGAGGAATTTTATTTCTTCTGTCATTTAAATTTTTTTAACAGCCCTCCGACAGTAAAGTGTTTCTTTTTTTTCATTTTCCGCTATCCTTGCCCTCGAGAAAAACGTTTTTGTTGTCTAGATGTTTAAAAATGAGTATTAGGTTTTCGTGAGAATAAAGCATTGATGGCAACAGACTGAAACATTGAAAAATATACTTGTTTTGCTCTTATTAAAATTACATTTTTTCGACTTTTTCTGCTTAAAAGGGTTCAAAACTAAGTAATGAGGAATATCTTTTGAGAGTAATAATATAAATTTTTTTCCCGGAAACATTTTTTATGCAAACTTATCGTCATTTTTTCTTTAAAAGTTATGTAACTGCTTAAATTCAGCTTGTTCGGCCACACTGGAGTTCCCTTTGAAATACATCATGTTTTCATACAATTCTTCCGTTAAGAATCAGAATTGGAGCTTCAATTTGGAGATCTATTGAAATTTAGTTAAGAGTTTTTATGAAGTTTTATTGGAATTTGGCTGTGAATTACTGGTTGGTGGTGTGTTTAATTTACTTGCCAAATATTCACAATTCATTTGAAATTTGACTTTTTTTAACTGTTCAACGTATTTTACGCTTCTTTCTTGGCCTAATTTTGTGACGAATTTTTAAGAATCACCAGGTTTCTACGTATGAGAAAAATGGATTCTCCAGATATTGGATCGGGTTTCACTGCATGATTTTTTTCTTTATCTGAAGATCGTTCATTTGATTCCATTTATCATTTTTCTAATTTTTTCTTTGACATTTTATTAACTTTAAAACTATGAAAAAAATTTGGATTTAATGAAATATCTAGTGCTGATTTGCTTACATTTTTTTTATTTGGAGGGACTAAAAATTTAAAGGAATAATTTTCTTGTTCTTTCATTGTGATAAGACATTCTACATCTGATGTAATATAGCTTGAATATTGTTTTAATTTATGTATTGATTAAAATTTCGGAAACTATCCCGTTAACTACATATCCTGTTAAAGATACGGTTACCAAGCGTGAGGGTTCCAAAGATAATATCTTTGATGCCATTAAGAACACAATTAAAGAGCTCAATGGCTATTTTATTAGAGAAAATGATAAATACACCTTTGATATGCGGCATCACTGGCGACAATTTTGTTTTGGCGACTTTTTTCAACAGCTTAAATATAGGATCCCATTGGCGATATTTTGTTTTGGCATCTTAACGATACGATGTTCGGTTAGTCGACAAAGAGTCGCCAATTCAAGATTATCGCCAGTGATGTCGTTTATCAAAGCTGTTCCAAATGATATATGATTTGACCTAGGGATCCTTTCAGACCTAAGACGTTTTTTTTCAAAATTTCTTGTGAGATATAATAATTGAAAACAGTAGCAAGCGCATTTCTCTTGCCGCGAAGGTAGTTGATGTAGAAAAAAGTGAAATCTTGATGATGAACCTTTTCAGCATAGTGATAAATTTGCATGTGTTTGACTTAAGAATATGGTGCTGTCGCCAAATGGAATTACTTTTAGGCGATTACACGACAGATATGGAAATCCTGAAACTTCTTTTCCTTTCCGTTTGGTGACTGTACAAACGATTGTCGTGATTATGACTTGGCGATGAAACCGCATAGTGTTATTAAGTCCTAACCTTGTCTGTATTTACAACGCATTTCGCTACAATAAGAACATAATTTTTTTTATAAGAAAAGTGAATACTATGTCTCCACATATAAATAGATATTAGTTTTATTTCAAGTTGAAAATTCTGAAAATGTGCTGCTCAAAAAATTCATTCTCGAAATTTTATTGAATCTCCAAGTTTTAGACATCCCTGAGTCGGAAAAACACAATTTTGGAATTATGTCTGTCTGTGTTTTTGTGAACACGATAACTCAAAAACTATTAAAGCTAGACTGACGAAATTCGGTATTTGGTAATCCTACTTTTTAGATTTGTATCAAATTTTGGAGAAAGTCCGTCCACGGGAAGTCTGTCTGTCCGTGTTCGCAACAAAATCTATAACTCAAAAGCTTAAGTATCTAGATAAATAAAATTCGGTATACATTTTTATTAGTATTATAAATGTTGTTCCGTTTCAAGTTATGGACCAACTTTGTTAAAGGGTGTGTATAATCGCGTACTTGTGAACACCATAACTCCTTAACCCTATGGTTTAGATCAATAAAAATTAGTATGACATCTGCTAACATTAATTGTGTACCTGTACCCAATTTTCGTTTCAATCGGTTGTAAAAAAGTTGTTAATATCGCCAATTCGTCTTTTCGCATCACACAGTGAATCAAGTCCTTTATTGCGTAATGGCGCGAATGACTTCCGCTACTCCTCTCCGCTTCTACCCCCGCCTTTCTCCTTTGGTGATCTCTGAGAGAAATTCGTGGCTTTCTGGGCGTACAGAAATAAAAATTCGCAATTATTATTCGCGAGCGGGGGGTCGGACATGAAAGAGTATACGTGGAAATTTAGGGGAGACCACTCCAGCTGGTTTTTCTTAGGGAATACGACTTAAGCAACCTTACCCTACATACATTCAAATTACAAAAAAAAAAAATTATTCCTCCAAGAGACAGATTTTATCTATAGACTAATTTACATAAAAATTTTTTTAGGTCCAAGATTTTTTAAGATGTCATCTTTGTGCACGATCTGTCTGGACAGAATATACGGGTTTTTGAAAGAAGGAATGTGGAAATCATGCATTCCAAATCCATTTTCGGACCTTCCAACAAAAGCTGTGAATGAATTAATGGATATATCAGTTGATAAGAAAGACTATTCGAAGATTGGCGATGTCCTCCTGCTTCTCACAAGTGCAGGTTGACGCGCCTCGACCTTCTCCCTTTCAATCCGAAAGCAGAGCAGGATTTAATTGTCAGTGCAATACAGAAAACTGGGAGCAATTGTTTGAGAAATCTTTCTTCAAATTCTGAAGAACGCATCTTTCATTTTGTGCGGAATATAATATCTTGGAATCCATATCTTCAAGAATTCCATTCAAGAGTACATCCTGGTTTTGACGTTTTACTGAAATGTCCGAATCTTCGGATTCTCAAAATCTACGATTCATTTGAAGAGTGTCCTGTCAGTAACGCTCCTATCGATTTGTCTGTGTTGTCATCTCTCAGAAACCTTGAAGAACTTTATGTCTTTGATATGGATACCGACACGATAGCGAACGTTCTAGAAACTTGTCCAAAGTTAATTTCTATTGGCCTGAATGACTCTTTAGATAGCTTGAAAGAAATTATTCAAAGACGGCAGAAGAATTCCTTCTTGAACCTGGATGTTAACAGGCATTTCCAATTGCGACGATGTGTTTGGGGTAGGGATTCGAGGAGCAGAAACCTTAAGAAAAGGCAGGAGTACAATTCTATATTTGGTGGCAAGATAAGATCCGCTGTTGAATTTTGCCCTCTTGTGCGGGAATTGATTATTCACGTGCACCAGAAAGATGGTTACGAAGCGCTGCGATGTTTGAAGCAACTCACTCTCCTTAGAATTGATTTTGAAAATTGTCTTGGTGACTTCTTGCCAGATTTCGTTGCACTACTTCAAGAAATAGGGCCACAGCTTAAGCATCTCTCTGTCTTTGGGAAGGAAGAACCCTCTAGAAGGAATGATGGAGTTCCGGTTGATGTTATCTGTGATACTTGTCCTGATTTGCAGAGCCTAGAAATATGGAGCTCCATATTTATGATGGATTCTTCAAAATGTTCTTGTGATTTAGCCCTCAAAAGACTAACATTGTATTTAGAGCATCCGGATGTTGATGAAGAGACTCATGATGAAGAAGAATGTCTTCTGTTCCTGCTGTCTAATTGTAAGCATTTGGAAGAATTATACCTCCAGTGTGTTGGCAGTTTAGATGACACTCTGTTGAATCAAATATTTGAAAGGAACCCTTTCTCACAACTTAGATTGATCTGCATTGAAGAAAGTAGTCTAAGAAGGGAAGGATTTCAGATGTTTTTGAAAAAATCGGCTTCTATTGAGACAGTTCTTATTCTTACGTATCCAGAACAGCATTTCTATGATGCAAACAGGTTACTTAATGATGCGAATATCCGTTATTCAAAGGATGTCTACGCTTACGTTAAATTGAAAGAATTCTTTTATTGCCGTCTAAATAAAAAGCGCTTCTAATTATGCTCCCGTTCGTTGAAATCTAGGAGGCTATGCATTTTTCCTTCTGAAAATCAAAGTGTCCTGAGCTAGACTGATGCCTCCAAATGCAGTTTTTCAAGGAATGGTTCACAAATGTTCATGTAAAAATAGTTTGGTTGAAAAGACTTTCCGTTTATGCCTAAATTTTGTTTCCTGTGTAAGTTGGAATAAGCAGAATATAAATACAGTTTGTAAAAAAATAATTATTCTATTAAAAACTAGAAACTTTTCTTATTTATTTTTTTTTCTATTTTTTAGATTTTATTGATTCATTATTGTATTATTATATCTTGAAAAAAGTTTTGCTCGAATTTAATCGCAGGTGGCACCAATGGTTTGATGTCGAAATACAACTTTTTCATTTATTAATTGAATTCTGAAAACATAATGATAATGTACTGTCATCGAGAATGCTCAAATCCGCAAATTTTAAAAGCTTGTTCATATCGCGGAAGTTAATGAAAAGCCGATTACAAAATTCTATCTTTAAAATTAGGAAACAAATTGTGTTAAATAAATCTTGTAGTAAGTGCCCGATGAACAGTCTGAAGAACTGACTTTTAGTAATGAAATTATTCATATAAACATGATATAAAAATACAACTTTTTTAAGCGAATGTATTTTGATTTTAAAATAAATGAAAATATTTTTTTATTATAACGGAAACCAGGGAGAATAACAAAAGTATTAAATTTTCTTGTATTTCTCGACTATTTTCATTGTTAGTATCAAAAAAGCATTTGTTTTCAATAATTAGGAATAGGGCAATATTGATATCTTACGTAATTAGAAAGTAAACGTATTTCATGAAAACCACTACTGTGAAACCACCTTAAGGCCTGTGAAACTTGACCCTGTATAAAAGAAAGTATCAAATTCACTACATGTGTTAGGGAGTATAGGAGAAATTTTTGGGGAGACCACTCCCGCTGGTTTGCCATCGAGGCCAAGGAGTTTGAAGAAGTGATCTCTCTTAAAAGTGCAAAGAATGGAGAACATTACATAACAGCCCGTCTAAGCTCTGTAGGGGATCTCATGCAATAGAAATTCGGACCTCCATTTCCACTTTCAATTTCCCAATAGCAGATATTTTTATTGGTTTTAATTTAATATCTGTATAAGTAGTTTTTAAGTAATAATATCATGAAAATTGAAATAAAATTAATAACCGCGGATTCGCATTCAGTTACTCATGTATAAAAATGATAAATTTAAAAGTAAGCAAAATGGTTTTAAAAAATTCGAAACCTATTTAATTCGTTCTAAATATTCAAATGCAACTTTCCCCGGACAGATGACTTGTTAGCCACTCAGCCAATTGCTGAAAGAGGACCGCACTGATTTGTAAACAAGTTAAAAAAACACGAAAAGGAAATTTCTAAGAATAATGTGCTGAATTTTCGAATGAAACTTGGTTTAAATTTGAATATGTTCGAGTACATGGTGATTAGAAATCAAATGAAAGCGCAAATTAGATTACTCTGAAAATACCGCAAAGATCTCTTGAGCCCCCCACCCCCCAAAGTAGCTGGGACCGTAGCCGTTTGCATATTTCATAATCCGGCTCCGCACATTTTGGGCTGTATCTCATCGAGTGAATATCATCCTCAATATGGAATCCTAGCGAAAGAAAAAGGTTTCGATCTTTCTCTATTTTCACATGAATATTAAGAACTGGCTGATCCGCGCAGAGCATTTGCTCTTTATTGTAAAGGGTGGTCATAGATTATTGGACCCATTTCAAAAATTAATTAAAAAAACTAATTATGTGATAACTACGTTTCTACAGAAATCAGAGTGCATTAAAAAAAAAAAAACTTTTTTTAGATAGGTAACGCGCAGCTATGGTGGTGTAGGTGGTCGTAAATTATTGGACATCTCCCATTTTTGCGAACTATAATCTGCGAAACTTTTAAAGCTAGAAGAAAAATAAAAGCATCCATTTGCAGGGAATTTTAAGCTTTTTAATTTGTTATTTCCCAGGTAGTGTAAAAAAATATTTTTGGAGATATACAAGAAAAACTAAAGAAGGAAACCAGAAAACGCGCATCGGCTTCTGCTGATAGGTAGCTGTTGCGTATGGAAATTTCTCGCGGTAGCAAATTTAAAACTCCGCAATGGTGTGCAATCTATCCGACAAAAACCTTCTTTATTTGCTCTCTCATTAAAAAAAACGCAGTTGTAACATTATTATTATTATTTTTTACTAATTTTAGAAATGGGTCCAATTAAATTTATGACCACCTTGTATAATTATGCTTCTCAATTAAAAAAAAAATGTTTTGCAAGACAATATGCAATTTTCCCTGTATTAAAAAATAGGTCTGGATTTTGGCCACTTCTCCATGCAGACAAAATTCATTGAATGAATACTCTTTGAGATTTTAAAAAAATATATTCTGTGAATTCTACGTCGTGAACTCATTTTTTTGGGAGAAAAAAAAAGAGTTTTACTCCAGACCGAATTTTGAAATTTTGAAAATAAACCGATTGTTTCCGTCTGCAGAACAGAAGTTAACCCGCTTCATGCACCTAAGCGTTTTATATACATAGGTAATTGGTAATATACAATTAATGCTTAAAAGCCCGATTATTTAAAAATTGATTTTAAAATGTTTTTGACTTTCATTTCTTGAATAAAACACGGGAAAAATATTTTAAAAGATACCAGTTTGTTTTCAGTACGGTTTATGGATGAAAGAACAGTTTTTTTTACCACCTAACAACACTGGACTTTATTTCAGAAAAAAATCCTTGATAAAATTCTATAATATTAAACACAGGTGAATTTTAATAAGTAATAATACGGATAAGGAATTTCCTCCAACATTGTAGAATAAAATATGGTATTCTCCAGAGTACAAACGAAGCAAAAAAGATTGAGCGAAAAACATCAATTTATTTCTTATCAGCCCTCAGGCTGCCATCTATATGTTGTAAATTGATTTAATTAAATTTACAGCATGTATGCTATTGGCAACAACAGGCATTAGAGCTTCAGTCTTATTTTCAAGATTTTAGAAGGCAAAATTGGGTACGTCGCATCAAGGCAACACGCGGCATTTAAGGGTTAATCTCCTTCTTAGCTGATTGAGAAGTTGACTGAAATCAATTTTCGCCATTCACGCCCAACCAGTTATTTTTGAGTGCCAAACCCATGGGCAATAGATCCTTAATAATGTATTTATCAGAACCGTGAAGAATCAATTGCCCATTCATTTTTTTGGCGTATTGAATTATTTTAGCTCCTTCAGTTATAATTTAGTACAAGAAACGTAAAATAAACTGAATACTCACTGCCTCTCAAATGCAATAAATAATTGAGACATGCCTAGAACTGGCTCTCATCTAATTTTACAGCACATTCAGCGTTTTACCACAATTCCAGACTTTGATATATTGCTTTTTAATTTTTTGATAGATTCTTCAATGCAATTCCACTCGTTAATTATTTTGTGACTTCAATTGGGCTTTTACCTGTGGCTTAACCAATTTTTAGGACTGAGTCGGTTTCAACTCATCTTGACTCTTGCTACTATGACGAGCAACAAGCTCAGCAAAAGATGGAGTTCTTAGATTTGAAGAGAATATTTTCTACCATTATTTTAATGTTTTCTTTACTCCCATACGACAGAAAAGCTTTTAACACGCTACTCGAAGAAAAACATTTTTGCTTTTCAGGTCTTTATATTTGAGATTTAAGTTTTTTTAGGTTAAAGCATTCAAGGTAACAGACTCGTATTCCAGTAACTAATAACGACAATGACAGCACTTTCAATAGCGCTCAACTCACCGGCTTCCTAGCTCGCACTGTAGACGAAATTCCAAATACGTTCCAGTGGATCAGCACACACCTTTCTGATCCAAGTGTGGCCCTTATATATTCCCCCCGACAGGCCGTGACGTCACATGGAGTTTTCTGGTGCATTCGAGCGTAGCTTCTTTCTTAATAGAGATATCGATAAAAGGGTCGCATTTTCTGGAATTATCGATTTGTCAGCAAGGTCGTCAAATTTGTCGCCAAAATGGTTGCCAAAGTCAGGGTTCCCGGAATGGTCGCTGCCCGTCACTCCATGCTTACCCTTGTAAAACTCCCTATCCAACCAGATAGGCAGGAAAACGACATTACATCTTTGTATCAATAAGCTATTTTTACTACAGACGTCATCAATGCCTTATCAAGCTTCAATGATGTCCGGAGAATGGTCTTAATTTTCACCCCCTCCATCATATTTTACTTTAAATAGCGACATAACGGCAGTAAAGTTTTGACTCCATGGCGCCCCTTAAGACCGACATCGCTAGCCCCCCCCCTTTCCACCCGGACTCATCTCCACAGCTGACGGTTTCAAACAGTCGCTGATGTTGAAGGCGTAGGACTACTTTACTCGTGTGACTCTTTTGTTTCTCGAATTCACTCGTAAGTTTTTAAGTTTAAGTAAATTTTTTGTAGCTTCTGTTGTTACCCTTTATCTCTAAAGAATGCGAAAGCGAAAGAAGAGGAAGAAATTAAAGAATGACGTGTCAGGCCGAAGCGTATTCGCACGAGAATGAGCTAGCAGGAAGTGGATGATTCATTTCTCGGAAAATTAGGGGTTTTAACGATAGAGATTGAACGTGGAGGAAGGAAAAAATCTATTCTTTAGCCTCCGCCGTCACTGCTCACTAATTTCACTGAATGAATCTCTCGATCGAACATCAACATCGATTTTACATGCATCATAAGCTTGAAAATGTTTCTCTTACATTTTTTGTGAGTCTGGAATAAATACGGATAATCCGCAAACCGGATGATCCACGAACGGATAATAGAGAGTATACTGTATGTGTTCGTACAGGGACGAGAACAAGAACATGGAATAATAATACTTATCGTTATCTATCTCGATCTAGATGTAACAGACGCAATTATTTTGACCCAAAGCAAAATTCTGTTACTTTCATTTTCGATTTGGCGCTAAACATTTTCATAAAAAATGGCAACCTTCTTGCAGTTCGAATCAAAACCACAAGATAATCAGGAAAAATCCATTCTGAAGTAAGTTAAGCAAAAAAACTCTGTTGCAGAAAATGTAAAGAATTATCTCAAATTTCGTTTATTCGTCCGTGACCGAACATGAAATTTTGCACTTCCTCGTAGCCAGTGCAGCTGATTTTTACAATGATTCCAGCTAAAGCTAAGAATAAAAAGAAAGCAGAATATAAATTTTATACTGCTGACGGGACAGAAATCTCATCCATCCTACTCGTATCTCAGCCATCCTCGCATCTCATCCAACCTCGTATAAGAGAAAGCGACAAA
>BGPR01003235.1:9019-19539 GCA_013235015.1 Araneus ventricosus
ATAAGCGTCAATATAAATAAATAATTCAATATAAGCGTCAATATAAACAAGTAATTGAATATGAGCTTCAATGTAAATAATTGATTCAATATTATCTTCAATATAGTGAATTCACTAGTATAATTCAATAGTATAATTTTCAATTTAAATATGTAATTCAAACGATCAGTTAATGCAGAACTATGCATTAAAATTATTAAATATATTTTTAATCATCATTCATTAATATTTATCAATTTATATGCAAGTTTTGGGTCACGAAACAATTTATCCTACAAGTTAAACGTTAATTTATAAATGTTTCAATGAGAGAAATGCTGATATTTATGTTTCATTCATATATGTTGTAGTAGAATATTTTTGTTGTCAACATCGATAGCAAAGCAAATTAATTTCATTTTAAATTCTGGTTTAAATATGGAAATAATTATTTGCAGATGGTTTGATATTATAAAAATGAGAATTTTCCGGTGATATTTGTTTTTTTTTTTAAAAAATTGTTTTTGGTTTATAGTGGTTAAAATAAAACATTTTCTTTTTTTCTTGCATCGAAAGGTAAAATAATTCGTCTCTTCTGATAATAAATGAAATAAAATTTATTATGAAATGAAAAACGAAAAGCTATTTACATAATTTGTTTAAAATGAAATGAAAATTATTTTTAGGGACAACTAGCGGAGATCGCTTAAAATGTCTCTTTTGCTTATTTATACAAGGCAACATCAACTTCAAAAAGGATCGAATTAAAAAGTCAACCATAATTTGTCTATGGCGTCTGAAATTTGTTAAAATAATGCCTTTGGTTAGTTAAAATATTTTTATTGATCTTAGTTTCAATATTTTAATTGAAACAAATAATTAGACTTCGAACCCAGTTGTAATTTATATTGTATGAAACAAGTGCAAAGATAAAATGCAGCAAAATGTCAGTATTAATAAAAATTGTTAGAAATGTTTCTTTGGACGTAACCAATTGCATATTAAGGACATTATACAGTTTATTAAATGCATACGAGTGTACAAATAATAAGAATGAAAACAATAAGATATGTCATGTATCAACCACAAAAGAATTTATGGAGCAATATGGTTATTACCTAGGTTTTTTTTTATTTCTCCATTATATATTTCACCAAACTGACTATTTTATTATATTCATATAGGGAATCAGTTGTACATGAAAAATATTTTTTTTTATTTGAAAAATGAGAAAGCTTCCCAAATTTAAATAAGAGTATATAAAAGAGTTCTCTAGAACTTGTCATGATATAAAAAATTACTTAACTTAAAAAATTGAGTTTAGATGGAAAAACAATTTAATATCATAATATGATATGTCCGAATAGTATGGGTATTTAATAAAATCCACTTATTAAATTTTATTGTGATTAGTAGAAAACAATTTAACCCCATTTTAAGAAGAGCTCATCCATCTCATTTTTCTACTTTCGGAATCGTTACGATAAATATATTACGAGTATATACATTATAAAAGGTTCAGATATGATTTATAGTTGCGTAGGATTAAAGTACTCCTTTTATTTCAAATCAAGATTTCTTTCATTCTCAAAATAAAATCTTTCAATAATATAGCTGTTATATTTTTAAAAATATATAGATTTATAAATTTTCTATCACGTAATCGATTATCTTCAAGCAACATTTATCATTTGATTCGTATAATATATCGGTGAATTGCTAGACTATAAATTTAGAAGGGTGAAACATTTTTCGGCATTTTCTCTCTTCTGTTTAAAACGAATTTTTTTTCTGCATCAGACGAATACGAATTTCCTAAAAATAAAATTTTCAGCTTTATGTTAACTATAAAATAGTAAAAAGGAATGTTTCATATAACACGATATATAGTTGATAATTCTTATGAAAAGGACTTTGGAACCACCTAACTGATATAGTAATATCATCCTTGTGTAAGCGTTGCTATTAGCATATATATCTGCTACGCAATTAGCACTTTAGGAATTCTGTCTGGGCGGAAACAAACGAAATGCTTCACGTCTCGAGATTAATGCACTCAAATAAAATTGCGAAAAAAGCAGATATTGAATTTCTTTTCCTCATCGAAAACAAAAATTTGTTAAAATCTCAAAATAAAATACATCTCCCTGCCACTGTAATTTTATCTGTTTAGTTAAAAACACACCTTTCTTTTTTTCGCTGAAACTGCATTGAGTAATTAATATATACTTGTATATACTCCCTTTTCCAAAAATATAGATACAGGCGTAAATAATGATAAAAAGGCTTCAAAAGTTTCTACGTATCATTTAAGGGATAATATTTGCTTAAAATTGGCAGATTTCATGTACTATTTAATGCCGATTTCAAAATATTAATTTCGAGAATTGGCAGTCCAAGACCTGTTATTAAGTATACTAACAAAGTGCACTTAACCCCCTAACTTTATATTTAATAACAGGTAGAACATGTATATTCGTTCTGATTTTGAAAAATTTTAACTAGTTTATACGCAATCCATCAAGCTATTTTAAAGTGCATATCGTTATATAATAAATGTTCAAATTAAAATGTTATAAACACATCAAGTAATTTTAATATTGACATCATAATCAACTTAATAAAGTAATAAACTTACGCCTCATCTCCATTCTAGTTGCCATGACTTCTTAGAACTAGGATAACTTTATTCAGCTGTCCTTTGCCTTGGTTTCTGATCAGTTCATCTGAAGTCACACTAAGATGGGGAACTTTACTGTGAATGCCATCTAACTGCACGCCATCTTACGCTGCACCATGACGTCACATCATTATATTAATAGATTCGCAGTGGAATCAAAAATTAAATGATCGTGGCGCATGGCTTGCACAATTTGAAGTTGAACTGAATACTTTCATATTTTTTACCTTAAAAGTCCACCGCTGAGTTTTCTCACCATCTGATTGGCCGCAAGGAATTGTCGTCACTTAATTCGGTCCAAATAGGATAGTCATAAATTATTTTAATTTTCTTTCTTTTTTAGCTTCGTTAATGTTTATGCTTATAAAGCTATCAAATAAGACGAAAAAAGCAGCAATGATATGTCACTTGAGTGTGAAGTGAAGGTTACCGAAATCATCATTCATTTCTTATCACAATACGGTTTGAAGCATATTAAATTCTTCCAGACCGCATTAATAATATGTACTGAAAGACTGACCTTCGGTGATAGAGGTTAATTCGTGAATACTGGTATCTTTAAATAAATTCCATCTAAACATATTTTATGGCATTATTTTGCACATTTCTGCGAAGCATCAAAAATAAGCTAAGATCTCGTTTGTATTTTATATATGGTAAATTCACAATTTTTTTTCTCGAATAAACCATTCGGAATTGCATAGAGGATCAATTAAGATTTTCTTTTTATTTTCCATGAATCACTGTGTGTGTAGATCCTGGTACCTAAGCTTTTACATAAAGGTATTAAAAGAAATTTTGGAATTTGTGTTTTATAGCCAAATAAATAATGTATATCTCAAATTATTAAAAAATTTATTAACAAGAAATTTTTCAATAGCATAGATCTCACTAACCGCTTAACTTAAAACCCGAGAATACTCGTGCATCGAATAATAATCGCGATTTTAGTCCTATAAACTAAAATTGAATCATTAATTAGCTTTATAATTTGACCCAAAAATTGCGTTGGATCCATAAATATCTCAAGTATTCTCTGCCTTCTTGGATGAATGAAAAAGATAGATCTTTCCAAAATATAAGGGTGATCTTATTAGATAGCAAAGATAATGCTTCAGTTAAGTGGTTATTGTTTTTAATTGCTTTTCTTAGCCGATGGATTATTATAGTGACAAGATCATAGAGTTATATTTTGAATTTTCGTCAATATATGTTTTTGAATACAGAGTGAAATTTTTGCTTTAGTTACATTCCTTATTTTTAAGGACAATTCTCTTTCAAAGCCAGTTTTATTCGATGTTTTTACCTCTAAGTGTTTGAGCCGTATTTTTACGTTTTTCATGTGTTATTAGTGGTTTTTTTAATTCTTAAACTACCACGAATAAAATATTCTTCAGATTTCAGAGATTTGATTAAACACAATAAAAATTCAATTATTTACTTTAAAAGCTAATATTTAAGCCTTTAATTCTATTAGATAAAAATAACTTAAAGAGTTAATATAATAACTTAGAGAAAAAAATAAGTAATAATACTTCGTACCCAACACCATGAAAACGTTGCTTTTTCGTTTCTTTATGATATATAGAAGTTATATCACCAGAAATATATGCAAGATCAAAACATGAATTTAAATACTTATCATTCCTTTATATCTTTAAATCCGACTATCTATATATACCTTTATATCTGGCAAATACCAAAACATTTGTTTCACTTATTTATTGCGATTTAAACATAGTGGCAAAAAAGCCATTTGAATGGTGAAAATTAAAAACTTTCGTAATTTAAAACCCCGAAAGTCAAATGTAAATCTCAAATACAATCTAAAAATTACAAACAGCATATTTCCTTTAAAAGTAGCTACAAAAAACTAAAATAAAATATTTTTCTGCATGAAAAATAGCAGAAGATTAAATACATGTATTTGTATTCATAAAGGGTATAAGTGTAAGCAACAAAATATTTAGTTTTGTTATTATAAAGAAAAAAATAAATGTGAAAGGCTAATTATATCTCATTGCTTAAAATGTAATTTTCTCTGAAGTAAAATTTTCAGTTATATATAATCATTAAAATGTTTTTGATGCTCCATGAAATCATTTTAATGGAAAGTTGTAGGTAATGATGTCGTGCAGCTTAGTTTATAACATTCATATAAAAATAATTTCTAATTTAGGATTCAATCTTTTCAAATTAACTGTTGTTTAATATTACTTAAGAAGATTAAAAGTCATAGAAATGATTCTTCATACTTCTGCATCAACATAATATTGACAGGTTTTCCCCAAGATAGAAAAATTAATTTTTCATTTACATGTTTTAAATCAGACCTCCATTTTCTATAATAAAGGCAATATTTTCACTCTGTTAAGTAAAGCGATATTGATATGTTCTTAATAATTTTAGAATGTTATGAATGTACTAGAAAATTAATATTGAAATATCATACAAGAGGGAACAAGATTTGCTGCAGAAAAATGAAAATATTAGCATGTCTAGATAAATACGTGGATTAGAATTCCTCTCTGCAACTAATAATACTGTTCATTCATCCTGAATTTCAGACCCAAACAAAAAGGATGTATTTCCTTACGCAAATACAAAAATCTTATTAAATTAATTTCATATATTAATATCAGTTCCTTTCATGACCGAGAATATATTACAATAATCTTAAAAATATATCCACATTTTTTGTTAATCTTTCATCAATAATTGGAATCTTATCTCAGTACCACTAAACTGTTCTCTTCAAGTAAAAAAAAGTGCTGGAGCGATAGAGATAAATTGTCTGGCTTTTATTTTTAGCTAACTGAAATTACGATGATCCATTTCCTAATAAACAATTTACAGGGAGTTCCAAAAGTTCATTTATGCACAACGCAAGGGTAACCTCTATAGAGAATCGTTAGCGAATTAGACAAATAAATGGATACACCAAATAAATTGAACAACTCAGGTTTAATGCTTTCATTGCCAAGGCAAAATGCAGGTTTCCGGTTGAAGAATAATAGTCTAATTTCATTTTCTACAATGATTTTTTTACGAGATTATTCTTAGTTTACGTCCTGGGCAAAACCACCAACTACGAGTTATCTCGCAGTTGCTGTTAAACGCGGTAATGGAATGAAAATTCACAATAGTACGGCAACACAGTTACATGAACAACATCACTATTATTCTTATGCAGAGTGATTGACACAATAGCAAGAAGGATGCAGTATCACGAATAAACCTTTGGGGTACTTAAAGTAACTTTTTAAAGGACATGCCTTCCGAAGCTATACACGCTTCATATGTTGCTATTCATGCAACTGCGTTGTTGTCCTTTTGTATTCTTTGACGGAAGAGTTGGTTGCACATTTGTAGTACTTTATAATAAAACAGAACTAGACTATAGAAAATTTAGACTAAATGATTCGAGCACAGTATTTATGGCTGAAGTGATTGCAATTCAACAGCCAGTTCAATATGTCAAAGCAAATGACCTAGGACAAGTAAATATAATCAGTGACTCCAGCTCAGCACTTATGGCATTAAGTGCTGTGGAAGAAGCCAGAGACATAATTAATAATATAAAAGAAGATATAAAAGAATACAAGGGAAAAATAACCTTGACTTGGATTAGAGCACACATAGGGAATTTCGGCAATGAACGTGCAGATCAATTAGCCAAGGAGGCAACATTGATTTCAGATGAAACAATTAGTTTTGTTCCCTCTAGAAACCAGATAAGAAATGAAGGAAATAAAATTATAAATGACCTGTGGCAAAATCGTTGAAATGATTCAAAAAACGCGCGATGGACCAAAAACCTAATAGATAAAGTTAACGTTGATAGACTATATAGCGATTTCTACATAAATCAAATTTTGACGGCACACGAAGTTTTTAGAGAATATCAGGCTGGATTCTTCGAAAAAACGTCGTTATGTTCATGCGGCCAAGAAACGGGATCTGTTCTTCACGTAATTAAAGAGTGCAAAATTTGGACATCATACAGAAAAAACTGGCCTAGTGGATCCCAATTAATGAGTTTAAAAGACTTGATAAATAATGACGATATTCGTATCTCATTGCGAGGACTTCTTCACGAACTTTTAATTAAAGAATTAGACTTATTGTCGTCGTTCAGTTAGTGATGGGAAACTGTAAAAAAAAGAGAAAAATATTGTAAAATAAGATGTATCACATTTTTCCTGCACGGGCTAAGCCAGGGTGGGGTAATCTAATCTAATCTGTATACGTTGTGCCTGTTTCTTCTTATGGCGGCCGGTCTTTCAGGGTCACCAGGATGCGGAAGGAGGGTGGGGTTTTCTTTTGATATTTTGTACCGGCAGAGGTCCATTTTCCTCTGTATATGGGGTGGTACACTTGCTTTACTTCCAGGTCATTAAGATTTCTGCCCTCCCTCTGAAATATTTTGTCTGACTTACACTCTGTCGACAGCTTTATTCCTCTGTTGTACTGTATTATATTATGTTTAATCCTTAACATTTATGCCCGAGCTCAGTTCGTGCATCGCATTATGGGAATTTTTACTTATAAAAATAAGTAATTCATGGACGTTATCATTCGATTCAAAACTAAGCGGCAATCCATTAACCTTTTGCGGCGCAAGGCATTAAATTTTTTGGAATATGAAGAAAAAACATCATGAATGGGTTTAGTTTATTGTCTAGACATGGAATATCCCCCTCTTATATTGTCCCCCTTTGGGGCCACCCTCCTCGTACGAGAACGCCCTTAGTTACAGCCACCTTGATACACTCAAAAATTATTGTTGAATCTTACCGAAAATCATAAATTGAAACTTCAAGAATATTGGAGGAAGATTTTCGAGTTAATTTGCTAAAATTGTAGACGTCCAGAACTGAAAAATTTTCTTATCTCTGAGTTAAGGAATTTTCCCAAACTTTATCTCTAATAATTCCTATTCCGAAACGAAATTTCATAAGGCTGCTATATATACATTCTAAAAGGAGTACTATTAGCCCTATCCTAAACCTGTTATTTTCCATCTATAGTTGAATTTAACGGTTGAGAAGCGAATGAAATTAGGTGCGCCATCCGCTGGCACATTGCGCCGCAAAGGGTTAACATCTCAGGGGTTCTACTGATTTTTAGTAGAATCAATGCAAAAACATATTCCCCCAAAAGAAAGGTAATTAGATGATACAGAAAACTTTACTGCTAAAGGGTTAAAGGCTATATTTATGAGAAGTCAAGAATAGGCATTCATGAAAATCTCAGAGGACAACAGGTCTTGTCCTTAAAAGATTAGAAAAGTTGTAACAGCATTTTTCTGTTCAATCACAGGAATCCTTGTTTCAAAGGATTAATTTGAGATTTCACACACCCTTGTCTAAGGGGTCTATTCTGGTACCCCCGGTTGGGTTGGGAGTTGGGTTGTTACCGCACGTTAACAACGGAGTCCAACCCAACCGGGGGTACCAGAATAGACCTTAAGAGTTGCTTAAGTATGCAAACAATGTAATATAAAATAAACTACATTAATATGATATCATTCTCCAAATATATTTCAATAAATATTATTTCAATTTATTATTTTTAACAAAATGAAATTACTATTCAATAAACAACGACGGGTTCTCGCTCTGTAGTACGTTTCACTTCCATGCGAACTGCAATACCGTTTCAAAAAAATCTCTGAAATATTTGCAACTTTCAAATATTAATGTCTGAAAAAGAATCTCTTAATAAAAGCTATGAAACTACTCACACACCGTACTACAATTACTAATATAATAGCCCAGATTTCTCGGTGACGCTCTGACGTCACCAACAATAAAACTCGCGCATAGCACTGCGAGACGTTAAACAGCATTATTTCATTGTTAGAGAACCTAAATTTCAGTAATTCTAAATTTAAAAGAGTAATTCTCGTTCTAATTTCAAATTTAATAGCTCTAAAATAGTGAAATATAATTTGCTATCGATTGATATAAAATGTATCTCTCTATGATCAATAGTTCTCGAGAAATTTTAAATTATATTAATCCTATATTTCAAATTAATTTCCGTCTTTTAATAGAAAGTAGTAAATTACGTCAGTGGTATATCATCCGCGTGATACAGTTTGGACGCCACGATGCATCTAAATATTTAGTACAATCGTCATGATATAATTTGATAATATTTTTTGGCAACGTTAAAATTTACACAAAGACACCTGAAGTACAAGGAAAATTGTTAAACAACGAAAAATACTTCACACTGAATGTTGTCTACAAGAGGTTTTCTGAATAAAGAAATATGTAAAATAATACATATGTTTATTTTATTTGTTTTCAATCAATGTTAAACATTTCTCTCGCATATATATATCTATTTAAACACGTCAGAAATGATGGGTAATCTCTCGAATGAAGAGGCAATTTGCACCCGTCATACCAGGACGGGTGATTTTCTAGTTATGTATTAAAAAGACAATATTAGAATACATTTTATATATAAAAGAGAAAGTCACTATGTGACTCATCATCGAATCTCCCAAAGCACTGGGACTAGAAGGCAGGTGGTTGCTTCTTGGGTAGTAAGTGCTCATTATGAAAGGATTCTTTGACATTTTAATTAGAATTTTAATTAATTAAAAATTGCCTTAAATTTAACGTTTTACCTCAAAAACTTCGAAGAATATTGTCGTACAAAAACTGTCTTAACATCATCTTAAAGTTCAAAAATTAGCTTCTCCATGATACCAATTACACTTCCATGCAACGTTCTATTATTCATTCTTGAAATTTTCTACAAACAAAATTTCTGGCAATGTTTTCATTATTATAGTCTGCAGCCATTTTTGGAGCATTCTCTGATTTTTTACATTAAAACTATGAAAACATGAAAATATTTTATTCCGAGTAACAAGGTACTAATAATGTGTTACTATGCGGACGAAGTCGTGGGCATCAGCTAGTCTTATTTATGCAAGGACTAAAATATTCTTGACAACTGAATCATCCAGTTCTAGAGGAAGATCTAAGCGATTTTCGTATAAAGGAGACATTCAATCTACTGTGCTGAATGAAATATGATTTAGCATTCTGCATTCCTAGTTCCCCCGCGATTGAATGAGTCGTATTTCCGGAATTGGAGTTCTCCGAACTAGGAAGTGTATACAATTCGAGTTAGTGCATCAATCCAGGCCACTAGTCTATACGCAAAATAACGCTTCCCTCCATTTGATGAATGAACGATTTCAGTTCTAATTAACTGTGCTAATTACGTGATTTCTGCAGAACCAGTTGCACTTGCTGGCATCCAATTAGCTGCTGTGTTGCTCATCAGGCGCTAATAAGGGGAATTCCATTAATACGGTAAATTTCTTACCATTTCTGATGTACGACTTTCTTCATATAAATATTTGTTCAATGATTTTGAGGAGTAATAAGAATTGATACGACTTATTAGAAAATATTTATCAAAACTAGTTAATTAATCAAGTAAGCGTGCGTCGAATTCCTTCAAATATTAATTAATTAGCGTTAAATTTGATTAATTCATAAAGTATAATTAATATCCAACCGAAATATTGGCCTGAGTTAGTTTCACTGAAGAAACACTTGATGCAAAAGTGATCAATTAACCTTATTGTCTAAGGCAACGCATAGTCCGCATCTCAATTAGTCCAACAATATAGTGTGGTTAGAAAAACGTAGCCAAAATTTAAGGGTAAGTCAGGCATATAATAAGGATCGAAAATCACATAGAAGCAATGATGTACGACTTTCTTCATATAAATATTTGTTCAATGATTTTGAGGAGCTAATGATTTGATATGACTTATTAGAAAATATTTATCTAAGATAGTTAATTAATCAAATAAGCGTGCGTCGAA